>JACN01144078.1:0-15658 GCA_000787155.1 Scartelaos histophorus | reverse complement strand
TTTATATAATAAATATAATCTTTAAAAAGACTGCAATACTGGCTCCATCCTGTCACCATGCCTTTTTGATGTGTAGTTAGTGTAATGTTTCTTTTCATTGAAATTCAGTACTTGTATAGATAATACTCTGTGAAACACATAGCCTACTATATTTACAATAAGCACCATTTCAAATTTGCAATGAAAATCAAGTTCAATAACAATCCTTTTTTTACACTACTGATGTTAGAAGAAAGCAATTTGTAAAAGGAAATGGGGCAAAATGAAAAAAAAAATATATTATGCATGTCTGCAAAAAGTAGTCACTCATCACAGAGACAAATGAAAGAAAAGTGTGGAGGAAATGAAAGTGTGTCTGAGATGGTAGCACAGGAGCTCTGGGGGGCTTAACATTGTCGTATTTTCAATTTAGTCTACAACCTTGAATATATCACACCATTCGCAGACACCGACTGTGGATCTGCCGCTTCCCTATGCACTGAAGTCCTCTGTGCACTATCCACAACATCTTTGCTAACAAGCCCATCCTGTCCGCCCTCACACTGGGCTGTAGTCCATCCTCTACAGTCTGTTTGCACAAAGCCAGACGTACACTGTGGCACTATGCACAAACTATTACACCCAGGCTGCAACACTGAAGGCGCCTGGGGAAGAGAGCGAACTGGGCAAGGCAAAATGTTTCACTTAAACAAGAAACAAAATAAGCAAACTGCAACTGCCTCTACTATTAAAGGTTCTATATGATGCTAAATTGACTCTTGTGAGCTTTAAGTCATGTTATTATGTTGTTACCTTCTCAAAAACAAACCTGGAGTTGTGTTTTGTTTCTTTCACACATGTTTGAGGAATCCTGCATTATTAGTCTGTCTATATCTCCAAAGCTGAAAACGCTCTGCTCTACCTTGTGTTGTTATGAAGCAGTAGTTTTCAAGTTAACAACTACTTTTACCTTTAGTTCAGTACAGATGGGCAATTCCACAGCTGAAATTAGATGATTCTAGTGAAAGTGTATGAAGTTTAAAAACACAGTGGAGCACTTCCTGTATTATCACACAGCATCACAAGGTGGGAGTGTTTTCAGTTTGAGGAAATAACACAATGGATATGCAAGATTTGTGTATTAAACAATGTATGAATGAAACAAAACACAACTGCAGGCATGTTCATAATGAGGAAATAACATTATAACAAAGATCAGTAAATAGCTTAATATGGGACCTTTAATGTTATTTATAAGTAGCTTTGAGGAAAAGAAAAAAATCTCTAAAGGTTTAAATGAACCACCTTCGGCAAAGAGGAAGTCAATTGTGTTTTTTATTTAATGTTTTTTGGACAATTGCAAAAGGAAACACGCCTCTTTTCACTTAATGTCTGGGGCGGAGTTACTGTAACAATTTGTGGTTTCTTGGTTGGCAAAGTGACCCAACATTAAAACCCATACTAAATGAGTTGAGAAACAACAATGATTTGCCCAATAAAGCTCAGCCCTCTTGGCAACATTAAGCTCTGTGGCGTACATCCAAGTATACATTAGCCAGTCATTTTAGATATCAAGATGGCATAAGGAAATTGGATGTGCGACTGTTTATTAATATGAATAGTCCGAGCAGAAGAGCATCAATAAATCAGCAAAATGCATTTAGAAGTAGTACAAATCCAATATACATTCCATTACTCTGACAAATATTTTTTGAATGCAGTAGAGCAAAAAGCGTCTGCACTGGTCTTGCGAGATATGGAAAATGGCCGTAGCAAAATTCATCTTTCATGACAATATATTCTCAAGTGGTTGGGTGGATGTCGCTTTGAGTGGAGAGGATGAGACAAGTTGAATGTCTGACCCCGACACTGCAGAGCTGTGGTAGTGCTGTGGTAACTGCTGGTATGGATTGGGTCACCTTTTTAACCTAGGGGGGAGAACTGGTCAATGCAAATCGATGTGTTATTTTGACCCCGCTGAAGAGAATAGCTAGAGTTAGTTTGTACTATAATGAGGGGAACTGCCGAGACTGTTATTACAATGGGAGATAACATTGCATCCATCTTTTTTTTACAAGTAAAGCTATTAAATCCTTTCATGCATGTGCTAAAGTGGTGCAGTGCAGGGATTGTGGGACTCGCAGTATTATTTTTGCCATACCATGAAACAATGATGCGACAGAGACCATTTAAATATGTATGCAAGTGTATATAGAGCGAGGGTACGGATTGGAAGGCACAAACAGCCACACGAATGGGAATAATAGAAAGTCGGTCAATGAATGGCGAAGGGGGGCAGGCGGTGCAGGTGCTGTGTCGGTGGAAGATATGGCTTGTGTCCACCTCAGCAGTTCTAAACACTGGCACTTATCTCGGCCCTCCACAGAAGGAGAGGTCATTGCTTTTCGCTGTTTTCACCTCGGCACGACCATCTTCTCCCTGGCTGGATCCTGCTCCGAACCTTTCCTCCGTTCGTTCATTTATCTACTTCACACTTTGCTTTCATGCTTACGCTTCTTGCTTTTTTTCCCCCTCCTCTCTCGCCTCACCTTCCTCACTCCATGTCGTTGCCAGGTGCTCTCGGCGGAACAGCCCATTCAGCAACTAAACAAAGCTGCCTACAGCATCGCCCGTCGGCTAATCAAGCAGGACCAGAATGCGGCGCGGTTGTGATACGGTTGAACAGGTGTGGGTGGGGGGCGCCGGGGAGACGATTACAGGGCAGGGGCGGGCAGGGTGACACGTAGGCCTCAGCTCAGATCAACCGCGTCACCGTTCCCCTGTGAAATCAAAGTTAAACAGGCAAAATGTGGAGAGGTAATGGCATGGTTTAAACAGATTATGTCAAAATGCTGAGTTCCTATTTATTATTGAATATGAGGGCGCTTTGAATAACTGATACAGGCCCATAGATTGTATCCAGGTAGGGTGACAATAAAAGCAAAATTTACCAAAAACAAAATGGTTGTAAGCAACGGGCAACAGACAAAGCCACTTATTAGCTTTAGTCTGGACTGTGCCCAGCTGTGAGCATTTGCCACTTGAATGACATACAGATTTTATAGAGAAACTCAAAACTCAGTGGTGTCATAGGACTCAGAGGAAAGATACGCAACTAGCACAGCAACAGCACCACAAAGCTACATCAAAATCTCTATAGAGAAATCTGTGTGCGTATCACAGTGAGACAAGATGCCAGAATTCTTTTTTTTTTTTTGTTGCTGTGAAACTGCAATTCTCATCAAAGTGACACTCATAATATCAACATCCCATCATGTGGTGCTGTAAACAAGGCAATTACAACAACAGCTGAAAGAGCTTTGGCATTTTAGTGAGCTTGGATCCTACAGTTTTATGTATCCTTCTCCAAATGGGGCGCCAGACATTTAAATTTCTCCTAATCACAGAAAAGCATAAAGGATGATGTGGTTTACTGTGACTACTGCTGCATGTGCTGCTCACTGTTTAGAGACGCTTGTGTTGGGTTTTGCAAGTTTTGGATTTTATGCTGTGAACATTTAGAACTTGGTTATATAGCGTAAAATGTGCATACAATAGGCACATTATTTTTTATTTATGTACTAAACTTTTAATTTTAAGACAATTACTTTATTCTACTCCCATGTGCAAATCTCCTGTCCGCATTCAAACCTATTTTATATATAAACTTTGGCTTTTTGCATGTTCTCCATTGTAGCCTGGTACAAAATTGTGAGCTTCTCCTTCGCCAAAGCTTTTTCTGTCCTCAGGAAACCCAACAAAGTCAACCTGTCGCTGTTTATGCACCTGTGAATATTCAGGTACAATTTTGAGTGTACACCCTTTTAAGCTGCTGTTTAAATAATCTGTCAGTTTCCTTTCTCCCTTATGGCTTTTGTTTGCCAAGAGAAACCTGGGCTGTGCGCAGAGAAGCAGTGCCAGCGTGCCCCAATGAAAAACACATCAGCATTCAAGGCACTGAATGTAAATGAGCAAACAAGTCAAATTCAACATTAATAACTTTTCTAAGGATTTGGAAAGACATGTTATACAATTAAGCCATGAGTGGAGAAGATTAGCTGTCATTGTGCAGGCAAAATGTGAGCAATGGAACATTTCCTGGTGTATTCAGGTGTTCAGGGGAGAAGAAATGTTCAAAGTGAAATGAAAAATGCTTGAATGAGAGCAGTGTCAACGCACCAGAGGAGAGGCTGGTGATGGGGCCAGCGGGGTTAGCATTGGCGTGGGGTGTGATGTGAGAATGGGATTTTGAGTCTTTTAACTACATTAGTTCCGCCTCTGTCCGGGTCTGTAGATTATGTCTAATTAAGCAGCTTAACATGGCTTAAAAGACACCACACAGAAAGCACGAGAGCCTTATCTGTCAACCTGCTCAAATGATTCTCTGCTTCTCATTTTCTTCCCGTGGTGCACTAACATAAATTCTTTTTGCATGGCCTTTATGTCAGACAGATTAGAGGCTCTGACATGGGTGCACGAGCCGAAGAGCTAGAAGCCTTGGCAAAAGCAGTGAGAGGTCAGTAGAGAGAAAGAAACCGGGAGAAAAGGAGAAGGGACCTGTGAAGAGAGAGAAAGAGAGAGAGAGAGTGCACATGCAGCGAGCAGTGAGGAGGCAGAGGCAGGCAGATGCTTCCTTTCAGCAGTCTGCAGCAGGAGACAGTCGATACAAATGGGTGGGGCTCTCTGAACACAAGGCTCAGAGATGCACCCAGCCACATTTGGATCTACAGACTCTATATTAACAAGAAGATAAACAAACTGTTAATGACGGTTCATTTGCAGACAGTAATTATGAAATATTGTGCTGGTAATGTGAGATTTTGAATAAGTTACAGAAAATCGCAGCAGATGCCAGATGAACGATAATGTGTCAAACCAGCTGTATAGTTTCCTGCTCAAAAAAGGTAAATGATCACAAATGAAAAAGAGCAGTTATCTTTGTGCCCACACTGCTTCAGGTAGACAAGAAGCCTCTGTTTTCTGCTCTATCAGCACATCTGCTTTGGCAAACTGATGGGCAGTTTTAAATATCCACAAACAACATCTTCCAGGTAATGACCAACAATCTGAACCCTATCGGTACTGCATACTCATGGTTTTAAATCAGATATTTAAGTGGCTGGGTCATTATTCATGCATTAAAATAATGATGGATTATTTCAAATATTTTGTTCAGATTTATCTCAAAGTAAGACTACTACAAAAATGTTGCACATGTAGTAAATGATATACTTGATGAGAGATTAATGAAAACAATGACAGAATAAAAGGACATGATTTTGTCCGTTGACTATGCATCATATGATAAAAACAATACTTCATAAATAAATATCTGTTCCAAAAGGAGAAGTCATCAAACAGTTGACCAAAGATGGCCTAAAATGTGGATGTAAATGGGCACGCCAGCCAAGAGCTTGAGAGAAAAAAGTACAACAGTGATCAGGAGATAAAGCCAAAGCCTGTGGAGTGAGGAAAGCAACTTGGAGAGGAGGGAGAGATGAAGAGAGAAGTGCCATCTGATAGAGGGGATTTGCCCTTCGCTGGAACAGTAATTTACTAAAGCCATTCTACACAGGCCCATCAGTGGCGATCTACTGGCAGATTAGGACGACAAAACCTCATCCCTCGCTTTCTCTCTAGCCAATCAGAGATGAGCAACAAACGCTGAGCAGAGGATGAAGAGAGGACACCGGGAGGGAGGGAAGGGGCTAAATTTCCTGTCTCATGGCGCGTGCTGCATTTTGGGAGGCCTCAGACAAATTCACTCATCCACATGTACTAAAGATTGGAATGTAGTCAATAGTTGTTACTGCTGTAGTTTCCAAGCACACAAAGGTGCACACTGTGGCTAGATTTAGTATGTACAATCAGTTTCTGCTCATGTTTCCTCTACACTCATAACATAAACTCCCTCATTCACTAGTTTATAGTGTTAAAGGTCCACTGTGTCACTTTTCTCGTCTAGGGTCCGTCCAATGCTTTTTTTTCATGAAGATGTTATTGCTTTGTCTGGAATGTTTCACAGTATGGCTCTAAACCTTATACATACAGACCAAACAAAACCGCTCAAAGTCAGAAAAGAGTTGCCCGTTTTTCTTGGTATTTTTGAGCTATAAAACAACCTGTAATTTCCTAAATGTAAATGTAATATATTATCATAGTGTTCAACATTCCAGACAGAGCAATGAAATCTCCATAGAAACAAACAGGTGACAGACTCCCAACCTAGAAGTTACACAGTGCAGTCATCAAGTGTGCCCATGTTGTTGTTGTTTCAGCGTTTTTCGATCCATTTACCACTTCCGTAGGATCAGGGGGAATGGACAACTAAAGCATGGGTAGTTAACACATGACATTCAAGCATGGACTCCTCTGAAACCAGTCAATGACCCGGTAAATAAAGTTTCTAATGTCCTCGAGGGAAAATGGGCAGATAAGGCATCATAACATTCCAGCAGAAGAGATTTATCTATAGCATCATAAATGTAACTTCTTTGCCTTGTATTTCCTTGTATAAGCTTTATTTTAGACACCATCTCATGCTTGAATTTCTTATATTGTCAGTAATAAAAGAATCACTTAAAAAATAATTTGTGTAAGCTCTAAATCCACATTTTGCTTCAGATTCTCAACAGGGCGATACATGCAGGCTCATGCCCAATCTCTCCAGACCGCCAGGGGACCTCTGGGTGCCCTTAGGAGCGGCGAACATCACCCACCCATGTCTCCACTGTCACCTTTGACCTCTGGAAAATAAGGCGGAGAAAAGCCCAAGCTGTTGTCGTTGCTCCAAAACTGCACATGAGGAGTTGCACAATTTCCTAGAATCGGATGTGCTCTGGCCAAACACTGACCAACTGGGGACACAATAATGATACTTTTACATAGCTGGGCGGTTACATGTGAAAACAGCAGCCAAACATGCACAGCCGTTTAATGCACCTAACCACACTGAGAAAACACCTTGGTTTACATGGAAAAGTATCGTAATAATGTTTAGTTCTATGTTGCAATGGCATTTGCTCATGATCTGATATTGTGTGACTATGTGCAATGTTTGAGCAGTAGTTCAAGGACAGGTTAAACTGGTCTCTGGTAGTGGTTGGTCTGTTGAGCTTCAAAAACGCACAGTAACAAGAAATGTGAAGCCATTAAAACAACAGGAGTCAAACATAATACGGAATCTATGTCAAACCTACACTTTCTCCTATTTTTCCTCTTCGTGTTTCTTTGTGGCTGGCGTTTGATGTCAGCCTTGCACACAAATACATATGTACACAGCGGGAGGCAGAAATAATGGGAGCATCATCATCTTCCCAATGGCTGTGTTGGTGTCAATTTGGGCAAAGGTTTGACACAGAACTTGCGCAGGGAAAGTAATTGGCAATTTCTAGACACCCGCCATGACATGTAACTGGGGGCATGCGTCACTTCAATTTGAAACTTCAAACTAAATAAAACCCTTGCTCATTGTCGGTGACATGAAATCAATATGTTCAGAATCCTTTTATTTTATTAGGGACAATAATACAACCGCTCCACAAGACCATACCACCATGAAACAAACTTACAATGCTAGTCGTATATAAATATTCCTACCCCGATAACAAATTAGAAGCACAATATGTTGCTGCAGAGACATACTGTGATAAACGATAACGTTGAAACTATTTTATGCCACTGGTACAATAACAATAAAAGATGCACAACCCCAGTAAACAAATATTTAAATAAACAGTATCATTAAAAGGCATCAGCAGCAGCAAATAAACAGCAAAATGAACCAGTTACTTTTTCAATAGTCTGCAGTTCAGATCTATTTTGTATTATAAACAAAATTAAATAATCAAGGAAACTGTATATATCATAAATATTGGCCCCCAAAATATACTGATTCAGGCATCATTTATTGAACGAAATGTTGAAATAGCCACGACAGGTCTAAATATATGTATGAAATATGATGGTAATTCACTAGACTTCTGATAGTCTAGACACAAGAAACTTAGAGCAAATATTCACTATGACTAATGCAAAAAGAGCATGTTGTTCGCACCTAATTAGGCTTTTCTGCTTTTCAAGGTGTACATAATGTTCCAATGAGGAAATTGTGCTTCAAAGACGATCAGTAAACAGGCAGTTGTCCAAAAAGTTTCTTGCAGTGATCCTTACTGAGCTCCAACAGGCCCAGCTCGCCCTGACCTGACAAACAACATTCTGTCTGATTGGGTAAAGCGGCCATGCATTCCCACTACTGTGACTAATTCAAGAGTGCGGTGATGAGCCCGTCCTCTCCACGGCCGATCCTTAAAACCAAAACAACTCCTCTAACATGTTTACATTTTTCAAGCATGTTTCAGTTACTTTTATCTGCACAACACAAGGATGACGTGCAGCCTAGTCATAGCAACCCAAAAGCAGCTAGAGCAAAGGTTGTACTAGCATGCTAAGGGATGAATCATTAGTGGAAATAAAGCACTGAAAAACATTTTAAAAAGTCAAACTTTTAAAATGTTATGTGACTCAGTTATATACTAAACTAGGCCAATTAAACAAATCAAGATCTTGCATTTTTTACTTCTGCGCAATTGGCACATTGTATTCCTGGGTATATTTACTCACTGTTCTGCTGACTACGACCAAACGACTTTAACCTTAATCCAATTTCTCAGCCCTGTTAAAGTTGATTGCTTCTAAATAATTTACCATACAGAAATTTACTCTTGGGCAATGTACACTGGGTAATGAATGGAGGTCCTTTTCTCCTCAACAGGAATGTTACAAAATGGTGGATCCTCAGGAGCTATAGCACTGCAGCAGGAAATGAACTCTGACATAAGAGCTATGGACCTTGGGGCCCCCACTGCATCCTGGGAAATAATGGCACTGAGAAGAGAAACAACCCATGTCAACTCCTGAAAATGTAATCCATTCACTGAGCTCCAGAATAAAGCACAGGTCTATCCCAACAGCAGTTATGCGAATTTCCTCTGAAGACTCAAAGGTGATTCATTACTGATAACATTTGGTCATAACATAAGTGCTATTTGCACAACACAAAGATTGAAAGAAAAGAAACAAGGTCAGAAGCAGTCCGACACTCTCCAGACTGACACATGTCTCCACTATGCGCATATGGACTCTAAGAGAAACTACAGTGGGGTATGGCACTGTTCCCTTGTCCATCCACACGACGCCTCTGCACACACTCTCTTTTATGGCTGTTTCCCAGAGAGACAATGGCATGGACATCATTAGCTAAGTGGTGTGAGGATGACAGCAGTGGCGCTCGCTGTGATCAATACGAGCTGGGCCTGGCGTCCTGAGGCTGGGCAGTGCTTACTCATCAGCCCTGGACTCAGACTGGAGAGAGTCTGATAAGAGATGTGACGCTGTGGCACCATCGGCCCCTGGAATAATAAATGACCACGTGAAGCCTTATCGCCTCACCTTAAAAACAATATGATGTCCACAGTCGGGCAGCACAGAGGAGAGGTGAGACCAGGTCAGGGCCAGTCCATCACAAGTGTGTGTATGGAAGCTCACCTGTCATCTAATGCAATGTTTTACTTTGAGCAATCCATGATTTTCTATTTACTTTATCATTGTGCAACCGCAAAGAGACGAGACATTCTTGGCATTTTTTACGATTGAACACCCTAAAATGGTCATTGGATGGTCAAGTAGACAATGGACACTTAGTTAGTTATTTGTAACCACTATCAAACGTTAGGCGCCTCAGGCGAGCTTCAAATGCAGAATATCTAATGACAACATTCCTACGGGCTGTGGGCCAAATGGCTTAGTTTTGTGATTTCCTGGTTGTACTTGGGGGACAGTGTCACCAGCACGTGTTCAGTGGGGAGATGTCACAGGGCAGCTCAGTGGTGGCTCCATCGCCCTAAAGTGGCATCTCACACAAACATCTAATGACAAGGTGGTGCCCTTCCTGTGTCCTTAACCACAGCTGACAATAACATCACAGCGCTGTGGTGTAGGACAGAAAACTGAGGGACAGAGGACCAAACAAACACAGGAGTAGAGGATGCAGAAAAACAAATGAAAACAAGGTTAGTATTGTGCTTAAATTGATAGTGCTTAAGGAGGTTTCCAAAATGATGATAAGTTTGAAAGCTGTTTCTCATCCTCTCCGTTATTTACTGTTCATCACATTGTTTAGGTGCTGACTGAACCTGTCAGCGTTAGTTAGAGGACATCCTAGCCACAATCTACGTCTCTCTTCCTGCCCAAATCCTGCAAAAGACACTTTCCATTAAGTTGTCAGAATCCGTATGCATCAGATGTCATGATAAATAAACAACTTTTAAGGGTAATCCAGACTGAGCACTATGCTCATGTACTGTCACTGTACATAGAAACCTTAATTGACAAGGTAACTGTTTTGAACAGAAACTCATTAGTGGCTACTTATCATATCACTGCTTGTACTTCATGCTACAGCTGAAATTTTAGGAGAGCAAAAAATAATTATATTATACAGCTAATACACAAAATTATTAGATTGTGGTGGTTCATTTAATGTAGCACTTTTGAAAAGATGAAATGGAAGATGAAATACAAATTACAACTTTTTACCACACTAGAGTTAGTTTATGAAGCAGACCCCACCCATTTAGCTAACAGCAACGTAAAAATGAACAGATAAACAAGACTGTTTTATGAATAATTTCAATATGCATTACTTGACAGAAAGACAAGATATCATTAAGTTGTTTTCTTTTTCTATAAAAGGATGTAAAACTGTATTTTGTGCTGGTTCATTACTATCCAAAAACACAGCTAGGCATTGTAGGTGGACTTCCTACAGGAAACCCAGGGGCGTCGCAAAGGAGAATCTCCAAAGCGATCGAGCCAAACAGCATTAGAGGGAATTCTTCCAAATGCTGCTGCTAATTTAGGCATCACAGTCTGAGGCCACAAGCCAGACCTGTGTTAGCAGGTTAGAACTGGGCTTTTCTGCATAGCACAATCAAAAGTGAAAGAGTTTAAGAGAACATAACAGATAAATGTTATTATGAATTGTCCTAAAAATTCTAAACTTGGAGCACTGGGCTGATTTCATTGGCTATGACTCAATCATAACATCTTATCTATGGACCTGCTGACTCATGGAATTCAGTTGTGGCCAATCAGGGAGCAGCAGAGTAACTTCTGGCTGTCATTGATTGGTTGATCCCTGAGCAGGGAGCTGAAAGGGCACATACCAGGAACACAGCCTGCAGCACAAACTGGCAGCAGGTCCAGGTTTGCTTGCACTTTTTCCTTTCCTCTCTCATCCCTCAAGCCTTTTATTTGTCTGTCTGATACACTATAGTGTTATTTTCGTGTTCCAAAACTTTTAGTCAGTTCCTCCTCTGCCTCCAAATGACCAAAGAGCCCATTAGCTTTGCCCCCCTCTTGTGTAATTGTATCTGCACTGGCCAAGGCAAGCTGTTCACGTCCAGAGGTCACAGTTTCTGTGAGGTTTACCTCCTGGCCCTTCATCTCCATGGTCACAGTGCTTTCAAACGCTGTCCTTCTCTTTTGGTAACAAATCTAAAAGGCCTTGTAAAAGACAAAGCTCCCATGGCTGCATTTTAAGCCTTTAATCATAACCAAAGCTTTAACTTTACACAACCATTTCCCACTGAATCAATTTGTATTGAAAAAGCAATACAATAGGATGGATTGGAGCAGAGTAAGGAGAGACACAATCGTATTTAAAAGGGTAATTTTGAACATGTACATGTGTCCTAGAGTAATTGTAATATTTGATCTACTTTTAGACTCCAGGGATATACTTGGCACATTCAGCACATCAGATTAGGGTTTTGTTCCCTCATACATAATTCCATCATTTGGGATAAAGAGTTCATCTGGCTCCATAAAAGAATAAGGGCTTTTCTATCTATCACACTGTCCCCATCTGCAAATCTGTAATGAGCAGGCCAGCCCAAACAGCACCCAGTGAAGGGGATCTCAGTTCAACCCGAGCAAGCCACACTTTCTAATGGAAATTCAGATACAATCATCCCAGAATGCACTTCTCTCTGCCTAATAAATCGGCCACTAGAACAAGGCGGCCATTGAAAGGAGAGTGACTGTAATCTGGTCCAGCGAACTCCAAAGCTGCCCGCTATAATTAGCTCCTTTCTCCATCAAACACATGCTAACATCGACTAACAAGTAGCGGCACAGTTTTCCGGGATTGGGGAGATTTTTTCCATGGAGTTCCCCCGGCGTTGACAGGTACACCGGCGGTCGACACTTCCATTCATCGACACAGCAGTCTGGGGCAATAAAAGCAGGAGCTGACACAGGAAATAACATGGTGCGAGACAGCGCACATTTAATTTGAGTGGCATCACAGGCCAAAAACACATCAAAATAAACCACTCAGCGCTGCGGATGAGATTACTGATTTAGGGCGCAAACACTCAATTAAAATGACTCATCAAATTCATTACTCAAGTCAAAAATGACAAATTACAATTGCGTATGAGAAAATCGGGTGTCATAACCATTGCATTATCCTGGTTAGTGGACCTCATAAATCACATTGGAAACGGGGAGAGAAAAGTCCCTACTTATTTTGTGTTATTCCCTGTGTTTCGAAAATTGTACTTTTCCTTTCCCTTTCAGCGCTCATCCTTTCTAACGTAAGAAATACATTCTGACTCAACATGGATTTTATATCAGATGCCATTCCTGATACCTCCCTATTCACTGGGGAGTTAATCCATGTGGTTTGATTACAAAGTCTCAAACAGTAATTTAAAAAAACGGGTCTTTTAGCTATTATCACAAAAAAAACATTGCTGTATCATTAAAACAACCGACATGGGGAATCACTGGTCAGTAAGTACATGTACAGTCAAGGCTCCAGCCAACACATGAACTGAATGTTTATCTCTTACTATATGGGGCAGGATCTCTCATCACTGCCCTATATCCTGCAGAGTAAAGCCAGCCTCGGTCTAATCCCGGACACATGCCCTAGTCCAGAGGATCCTGCAGTGAAACACGTAGTGAGACTGAATTAATTCAAACCTTGAGTATGTCGATGCTGGTGGCTATAGCCGCTGCTTGGGTAAATGGCAGGGTGATTATGGTCTAAAGAGTGTTCCTGGAGAGGTGTGACTGTACTGCAAAGGTCCCAATCAAGCAGGGACACAAGTGCTGACAGCTGCTAATGCCATTACCTGATAGGACAGACAGGATGTTTCTTTTCATTACATTCTTTCTAATCATTTTAATCAAAGACAGAAGTTGGAACTGTCAAAGTGGAAGCACCATGGGAGAGGTTATGAGTCAGATGTTATGCTTGAAGAGGATGTATTCAAACAGCCATATGGACAAAGCATTTGCACTTCTGTGGATTGCTCAGAACATTACAGAAAATAAAGGACAGACGGGTTGATGTGTTTAAATCAAAAATGAAAATAGATTCTTTGGTGGAAAAACTTAAGGGAAGATATGTGACGTACAATAAAACAGGTAGAGTGGCAAAGTCCAGTTAAGGCACTCTGACAAATAGGGAGTGGCTGCCAGAGCACTGGACCTTGCAGATCAAGTTATGACACACACCACTAAATTGATTATTAATTCCACTGTTAATAATGACTTGTTCTGTAGTTATGCAAAGAGCTTCTGTCTGACATTTAGCTGGTGTTTAATCAAGCCTCATAATACATTTCCTTTTTACCAAAATGTCATTTTTAAGTCTAGACTCTAGTAGATACAAAAAACATAAAGACTAAATCATTGTAGGTACAGCCATGAATGTAAAATGCTAAAGAGGATGAAATTATCACCATTTCCAATACCCTATAATTAAGAGTTATAAGTTATATCCTTCTCTGTGAGCTAAAAGTACCATTTCTTTTCAGATATCATTAGGCTAGTCACTTAAAACCAATTTTAGGAATCCATGAGAGAATAACTCAATGCATTCCAGGTGTTGTCCTACAAACAATTTTAATGTTTAGACGAGATTGGTTTTACAAGGCCCTTTCTCCTCTTTAAACTCCATGTTTAAACAAGCACATTTCTTACCAGAGCCTACAACAGCGTCATATAACACACCTATGCGTCACCATTCCAATAATTGCTGCTATAACTATTATTTCTGCAAATCTCACAAGCCCCCAGGGGGAAATGGGTCGACTCCCAGTTTCTTGTTATTCGTGGAAATCCAGTCAGGCTACAGTGGAAGGAAGGAAAAAAAAGCCACTAAAACAAACGCCCCAGCATGTGTTTTCAGGCTTGTATAAACTAGAGAGTGAGCGTTTCCATGTATAATTTTGCGTAAAAGGCAAAGAGTCGAGTACATACCATAGCATTCCTCACTGTGTCCAGCCCTGGTCCACTCCTTCGCCTTCTCTCCGCGTCCCCAGTGAAAACACTTCAAAAACACGCAAAAAGCACTCCCCGCAAAGCCTCACATCGATTAGTTTTTCTCTCTAAACCGCCTATCTGTCCATTACTTCCCACATTAAGTGCTCTTGCGTCTAAAGTTTGAGGGAGCCATCTGCATATCCCTTGCGCTCCTTGTTTGAAAAGGGAAAAACAAGTAAATTCTCGCAGGAAAACGCACAATGCTGCTGAACTCTGCTCCGCTCGACACGGCTGGAATCGTCTTGTGAAAAAAGAAAGAAAGAGGGAGGCGTTGCAAAGCGCTGTTTCAGTATGTTTTCCCTTCTTGCTTCACCACCACGTTGTTTTGACCAATTATTATTTCCTTTGTTGTGTTAAAAATCTAACAGTCCTCGGGCTACGAGACGAAGCGCCGCGCACCGTCGCCAAAAACGCAAAAGCTTTTCACGGGTCTCCTCCTGTGCCAAATGTTTTCCTTCCTAACATTAAGCCCCGTACAGGCTCAAAGTGTGACGGTGTGGAGAGAGCTGTTTTTTTCAGCTTCCCAATAATGGCGGACCTTCTCCCGAATCCAGCATCTCCCTCCTGTTCGCTCTCACACGCCGACAGTCTCGCCCAGCGGTTCATGGACACAATTACAAGGCGCACGCTGCTCATCAGTGCGGCTGGGGAGCTGCTGGGAGGGACACTATTGGACACAATTCAGGCTTTGTATAAATGTTGGTTTCTTTCAAGTTTAACCTTCATTTTACCTTTAATGGCACAGATTGGTTATATCCACCTGTCACTCTGACGCGCACAATAATCAAACCTTAAGTGAAGGACAGGAGATCTATCATAAATGGCCCAAATTAAGCCTAGTCAAATTTAGAATAGACTATTTCAAATTTCATAAACAAATTTAAATATTGACTTTTTCTTCAATTCAATTCAATTCCTCTTTATTGTCACATGTGCATATACCTACAAGATATATATATAGCACAGGTGAAATTGCTGTCCTCTCCCACCTCCCTGTCCTCAGTGCAAACATTAAAAAAAGAAAAAAAGGAAGAGAAAATGTGCAATCGACAAGAAAAAAAGAAGTGCAAACCAAGTAACATTCAAGTAACATTCAAATATAGACAAAACTAAACAGAAACACTTCACGTAATGTCATTCACCAGCGCTAGTGCAGCCGCTGCAGCTCACGGAGTCAATTCTGGAGGTTCTGAACTTTCACGTTAGATCTTTCCCTTTACTGAGAAAACTCAAAAATCTATAACCTATAATCTATAACTAGCCAATACTGTCAAATATAATC
>JACN01004219.1:0-14845 GCA_000787155.1 Scartelaos histophorus | reverse complement strand
AAAAAAAAAAGTTGGTTCATTCATGTGCAGCTGCCTCTCGGAGCGTCTGCGATGGCATAGACGATGGCTGTTTACTTCTACAGCACATTCTCACTCAAGAAGTCACTCTTTAACATTTGTCCTATGCACAGTTGCTTTATTTCATTGAACAAGCTGACTAAACAATACTGGGTTTCAATAACGTGAACATTTTAATCTTCTTTATAGTCCTAATTTGTGAAGAGAGACCTATTTTTCCAATACTGTATCCTTATCTTTATTAAACTGACAGTTAAATACACAATATTTAACTGAAACTGCTTTATTGACCTTTGCATTTGGCTATTAACGGTCACACTGAACTCTTATGGGGGTTGCAAACAAGAGGGAGGGGGCGTCGGCCTGGCGCGTGCTGGACACTCCCACTCGAGCACAAATATAGGCTGCCATTGTTTAACTAGTCTAACGGACTTATAGGTTGTAGCCGTTATGTGCCCTGTTTATTTAGGAAAGATAGTGGTCCCACCTGTTCCTTATCTCTGCGGTGCACACACAGGCTGCATGGGAAATTGCTAATAAAACTGCGTAAGCTCCACAAGTTATCCCTGCTAATTTGTTTTAAAATTGTTACCATCCTGAAATATTTCATTTGCTTTGATTGTTTTTTTCCATTATACATTTATATATATTTTTTTTTCAATAAATGCATGACTTTTGTGTGTGTGTTTTAGGTTTGGATGACGGCTTGCAGCAGTACATCAACAACTTTGAACGAGAGAAGATCAGTGGTGAGCAGTTGTTGAAGATCACACATCAGGACTTGGAGGAGCTCGGGGTGGCGCGTATCGGGCATCAAGAGCTTGTGCTGGAAGCTGTGGACCTGCTGTGCGCACTGGTCAGTAAATGTCTACTTATTTGAACAACTCAAGTGCCCCTCCCCCCTCATACTATCATAGCTGCTCACTATGCGTGTTTGGAGTTTGTAGAAGAGAAGTGGGGGGCCTTTTTCCACAATACACAGCAGAACAGAGAACCACCACACCAAGATCTGGGGCTGAGAGTTCTATGGAGCAATTTGAAGCTATGTTAAGTGACTAAAGACTAAGAAGTATTAAAAATACTCTCACAGTTAAAAAAGTTTGGTATCCACCAGTATGAATAAAGAAATAAACTGGGATTATATGAGCCCACGCTCCATCTGAAAAAGAAGCATTTTCTCTTCAGCACATGGGATCCATTTGGACTTTTTATCACTTCCTGTGCCATAAAAGTCCCAGATTGTGGTCCCGTCCCTTTTTTGATCTATGTCAGCGTTTTTGTCTTCATGTTTCTTAAAATGCTTTACATTAATCTTGTGAGACAGGGTTATTTTTACACTGAATAACCACAAAGTTGCATATGACAAGAATATGAAAATGTAATACCTGCAATTATTCTAATCTAAGTTTCGTGGTTTTATGGTCTTTAAAGAATTAGAGTTATTTAGACTAATGTACAATTGGTACAAATATTTTTTTGCTTTCCACTGATTCCAAACTAAGGGCTTTATTTGATTGGCCACTGACTGATTGTGACACTGATGGGCCTCGCCAGCAGCACCCAAAACCCAAACATCCTGTCCCAAAGTGTTTTTTCTATCTTTCCTTGTGTTATATCAGGGACTTCCTCTTGCTACACTAACATTTCTAATTACTATTTTCAGCAGTGCTTATAAATACTGCACTTATTTTACTGGGAGAATATCACCCTTACCTCCCAATCTATGCTGTTAATAAATTTGGATCTAAATCACAGATAATAAAGAAAGGAACAGAGGCCCTTCCTCAGATTTCAACACTTCTGAGAGCAAACTGCTGTTTTGGGATTTGAGAACATTTCAATTAGTTTTACAGGACCTGTTTGAATTTAATGACTTTTACAGAGCCACAGTGGAAACCTTTCACTTTGATTTGTTCTAAGACTCCCAGTGCCAAGGTACAAGATCAAGAATATTTTGCTGTGTATATTAACCATTGAGCTAGAAAAGGCTGGTATGGTTTGGACATTAGTATCAGATGTAGAACTACTTTACAATCAGTAATGGACGTCTATTTTTGGAGGAACTTACACATACTAAAATGATTTATTGTAGGTATTAATCTTAACTGTATAGACATTATAACTAAAACCCACAGCTAAATAAAGAGGGTTACATGTACATTTGGTTTCAATATAACAATATAACTGGATAGTTTGTGTGCACAACCCCCAGAAATACGTGGGTCTTACTGCACTGTATAGGTGTCCATCTCCCTTGTGAAAATGAACTGACTGAATGAATATACAGGATATCCTAGACTCTCAAACAGTACTACTGCTAACTACTACTTATTTAATCAGTATTGGCTCTGTCACAAGGGACGCACATGCTCTGAGAATGCAAACTTTGCTCTGTCTGATAAAAAAAAAGGAAGTGATGGGAATGCACATTTTTATAGCATGCCTGTCCCTGCATGCTGGATTCATTTAGAGATTTTATGCTAGACCTCATCCAATAATGAATTTGACAGCTTTTCATACAGGTTATCCTTGAAATGGGTTTTATATTGTATGTGTAGGTGCTTTTTTATGCTAAATTTTTTTGTTAATCTCCAGTTTTTGCCTATAAAGAATATCAAAATCAATATTTGAGAACGACTTCTGCTTAATCATTGTTAGACCATTAATTTGGCAACTATATACATATATTTTTTTCCAATTTCAGAATTATGGAGTTGAGACGGACAACTTGAAGAATCTGGTCACGAGGATGCGAGCCGCCACAA
Source organism: Scartelaos histophorus (assembly GCA_000787155.1). NCBI lineage: Eukaryota > Metazoa > Chordata > Actinopteri > Gobiiformes > Gobiidae > Scartelaos > Scartelaos histophorus. Next base: position 12,062 of record JACN01004219.1, on the reverse strand, counting down.
ACAGCCTTCAGATGGCCACGTCAGATCGCAGAAAAAGCCCCGCTTACGAGGGCACCAATCCACGCAAACCGCCAAATGACTTTCTCACCTCTGTGGTCGAACTCATCGGGGCCGCTAAAAGCCTGCTGGCGTGGCTCGACAGGTAATAAAGCCTGGTTACTGATTTCAAAATACATTCGCGCTGTTATTGGCATTTGGACATATTCCTCTAACCATCTGGAAAAATGTAGCAGTCTATAAAAGCAATATAAAGAGGTTTTCACAATTAAACCATGTGGGATGGTATGAATTGGCTCTATTTTTGATAAAGCTGATGTCATACAGTGAATAACAAACGTTTCATGTAAGATAAAACTGTTTTTAAACTTTTTATTCACTGTTTTTGAAGGATCCATTTCTCCTTTGTGACTTTCTTATATAATCTTCACTTCCAAGTTGTTATTAGATTGAACCACAAACCGAAAAATGTTAGAAATGCAGCTGTGGGTTATGGCTGAAGCACGTGCAGCATGATAGCATTGCAACACTTACATTGCTCGGTATAAGCAAGTCTCAAAATGTCCAGTGTCACCTGTGAACCATTCATGTTGCTGACGACTGACACCAAAGATGCAAAATAACAAAATCTGGTTCTCCCGTCTGATTTGACTGTGTTTGTGTACAGAACGCCTCTGACGGGAATCAGCGACTTCACAGCCACCAAAAATCAAATCATTCAGTTGTGCCTGGAGCTCACTACCACCGTTCAACAGGTTAGTGCAAAGTAACAATCATTCAAACATATTTCACATTTTGCAACACATTCTCATGGGGTGAAGCGTTGGCGTGCTTCTAGTCTCTAAATATGTTATGGTACATTCCTTCATAAGTAAAGGACATATTTCTATACCATTTTATGCAGCATATGTGAAATGGCTCTACAAAGTTCAACAAAGTTATTGGAAATGTGGTCTGGCAGCCACCGTACCAGTTTGAAGCCAGTCGTCTGAGCACAAATCTTGACTTGAACTTTGGCTGTTTTCTCCTCTTTCTGCTAATGAGGAGACCCCTCTGTGCGGGGACCCTTTAATGGTAAACATTTCTTTGTCCATAAAATCCTCTTGTGCTCTTTTAAAAGCCTGCCAACTAATGTTCCCCAGGCTCTTGACTCCCCCCTATGTGGTTCCTGTTTTGCTTTCCCAATATGCTTAAGGAGGACTAGCATTTCCTGTGTGTAGGCCTGAAGATTGGGGGAAAATGTTATCCCATCTTTGGACAATGCTAACCGTTAAAGCAGAACATCCATTTTATCCAAATCACAACATTTCCTCAGTGGATTTTTCAAGCATAGCTTCAGTACACAGCTGCAGTCTGCCTCATAAACCATTCATAAACCGCTGGAGTAGTTTCAGGCTCATATGTCAAACAAAAGAAGAGTGGTTAGGCCTTTTTTTCTTTTAAAATGTATTACCATGTGTATAGTCTACTCGCCCTAAAGTAAGCATAGATTAACAAGCAACTCATTTTACAGTAGGGTTAGGGTGCAGGTGGTGTTTTAAAGAGGTCATCGCATCTAAATAAATTCAGTTCCCAGAGTGCACATTTCCTGGCGGGTGTCTGAGGTTTCAGTCGCTGTGGTGATTTACCATGGGTGGCTCAGTCATGGTCATCCAGAGAAAGTGGGGGGATACACATTTCCCACACTGCCATCTGACATTCAGGGGTTAGGGTGTAAAATAAACTCTTGATAGGTGATGAAAAACGCCTTGTAGAACTTGAGTGATGTAGCCCAACAGCTGGAAGAGGTGAGGGTCACATGTTCGCCCCTTCTGAAGCACTATATAGAATTGTATAGAATAATCAGAAATATTTAGTTCTATTCTAAGGCACGCAGCCCTGACAATCACAAAACAACATAGTGCTGTCTCATTCATGGACCTCAGCCAACAATAAGAGCTTTTCACATTTCAGAATTTACGTCCCCCGCCTGAAGGAAGTCTGTGGATACTTACAATGGGGTAGAGTCATAAAAGCTCAAACTCCCTGCCCATCCTGCATCACTTAACATTGCAGAGGTCACGCGCTCTCTCTCGAAAGCCCATTTCCCATTGTTTAAGCCTCTTATTTCTCCATCAAAGGAAAAGTGTGACCAAAATTTGCATTTGCGTAAGAGCTGTGGCGTATTTGAACATCTTTGGATCACCTCGGAAAATGGAAAATGACATAATCCTAACTACTGTAGGGCAAGTTAGAACTATAATGTACAAGTAAGACAAAAAGTTTTAATATTTCTCTTCATATGCACTAACACAAAATAGGAATTGCTTTTAAACAAGAAAAGCTCATCCACATTTTGACTTATGAACATTATAGTGAAATGTTCATTCCCAATACACACTACAGGGCCTAACATATCGTGAATGATAAATGGCGGTGCCCAGTGGAGCACATGGGGCATACGGTGCAGTGGTGGCTGTAGCTGTGAGGTGCAGGTTTGCGCTCTCTGCCAACATACCCTCAGTTGGCCACTTCATTGCTCAACCATGCAAATCTGCCGCGGTGTCAGATCAAAGGCTGCAGGCTGCCGTAGACAGTCATCTGATCCAGGCCGGCTGTGGGATCAAGTCCATAATGTGAGGGATCAGCACACATGGGGAATTGTCTATCAGCCCCTCTGCTTTTAGTTGTGATCTGGAGTCAGTCCACTGTGAAGCCAAGTGTTTTGACCAACATATGTTAAAAGGATTATGGCCACGTGAGGTGAATGAAACTAGCAAAAGCCTAACTCGGTTCATCCGTGTTAGAGGTACGTGAGAATAAATTGCTTTATTTAAAAACAGTCATTGATGTATTTTTAGCTCATCCCCTGCCTAAGACAATAAAAGTGGTTTGCCAACTCTGAACCATGGAAAGTAAGCAGAGGGATGTTTTGTACAGGAAAAAATACTGTTTAAAATGCTTTTTGACAAATGCACAATATGGAAACATTATCTTATTCATTAATTAAACAAAACATAACAAAAGGAGTTTCAAATTCAAACACTCAACACTGTCAAGTTAATAGTTTTCTCTTTTTTTTATGATAATTTTCTGAAATCCTTGGCTTTACATCATAATATTTTGAAAAAAATTTTTTAAATCAAGACGAGTTTTAGCTTGAGGGCACAGACGGGGAAACGAGTGCTGCTCTGCAAATAAACACATTGTAGACAAGTGTGTTTGAAAATAGACACTCCCCATCAGCCTGACAATATACACGCTATAGAACTGGTTCGGTCTTTATTAGCTGTCAGCTCAAACATTTGAACAGAGTTGTTTTTCTGCAGGGCACAGGTCTGTACATGTCACCAGTCACTGCAAGGCCCTCACAGAGCCAGTTTTTATTTTACTTTGACTTTGAGCTCACAATGGTGGAACCAGCAGATAGCATCCTCCTCTTTCTCTTACTGACAGGACTCTTGTACATGTGTTTTGATGGATGGCCTCCCTCAGGGCAAGAATAGAGTATTCCCATAAACACAGCACCCCTGTACTGTGGAGCCCTTTCACTGCACAGTTGTCATGGGAGCCTGTTGGTTCAGCTGTGTCCAGTCCAGCCGCTGGACACTTGGAGTGGACAGTAGCCACACCACAGCTGAATTGGCTCTTTTAGCTTGTTCTTTTGCACACCGAGTTACTATAACCTGTGGACCTCTCAAAGCATAACCATTCACTCTATATTATTGTCATTATAAAGACTGCGAGGCTTTCTTAAAATATTCTAACTACTAGATGGGATTTTCTAAACATTATACAGTGAGTTGTTGTTTCATAGGTGTCATCTTCTCATTGTTTCAGTGCTGGACTCACTGTGGTATTTACATTACAAAGCAGCTGAATGGCCAAGTCCTTTTTATACTAAAGCTGTTTTTGTGGCCTTGTTTTATTTTTCTCAGTTATATATCTGGAATTTTGATGGTCACATTTGCCAAGCCCATACCCATACCCATACCCATACCCATACCCATACCCATACCCATACCCATACCCATACCCATACCCATACTCATACTCATACTCATACTCATACTCATACTCATACCCATACCCATACTCATACACATACTTTCACCTTATCTCCTTATAACTTTTGAATGCACTTTTTTTCTTTGTTTTCTGCTCTGAATCATGTTTCCTTTTATGCTTCAGGACTGCAGTGTTTACGAGATGGAAGAAAAGATCCTTGATGTTGTAAGTACAACAAAAAGCTACTTTTTAGACCGTGTTATGTCTATTATTGGTTTTTGTATAAATGATACTCTCACTTGTACCATTGGGTTTCCCAGAGAGGAACTGGTTCTTAACATGTTTTACTATCAGTGGCTGTATCCTGTCACTGACGTTATGCAGACCTCTTGAGCTAACACTTTCCAAGGAGCTTTTCACACATTGTCATAGATGTTGTGTTTGTGATGTCATTTTTTTCCTAATTCAAAGTGCAAATGCCCAATTTTCATGTTTTTTGAGCTAACACTTTCCAAGGAGCTTTTCACACATTGTCATAGATGTTGTGTTTTGTGATGTCATTTTTTTAATATTTAAAGTAATTAATTTAAAGTGCAAATGCCCAGTTTTCATGTTTTTACTCAAGTGTTTTATTATATGGTGGGACAGTACCTTTGGTAAATATAAATATTTATCATAGGCTCACATTAGTTAAGTGGAAGATTGTGCATAAAATTTGGGGAAAAGGGAAAAAAATGTGTCACATATGCCAAAATAGATATTTAACAAAGCAAATGTAAGGTTTTTAGTTAAATATGATATAAATGTAATTGTGTTTCCCACATTTTAGGGCAATGAGTAGTCTAACCTGCCATGCACACCTTAAACTTAAAAAAAACATAGTCTTTATGTCTTCATTTTACTGCCACCTTTTGTCTAGCCTTGTTTTTACTGCCCTGGCTCTTTCTTTGGGCTGTGCTATTTGGTGCCATGTGCATATTAGGAAGAGGCCTCAAGGGGAGCCTCTAATTTGGACAAATTGATGTTTTCCTACCCAAAAACAAGCATTAGTGTACACACTATGTAAACTATCTGTGTGTTGTGAGGGCAACGCACATCCTGCTAATAGACCGCTCATGGCTTCTTTTACCCCATTAAACAACACGAACAAGGAAAGTGAGATATTTAGTGTGTTATGGTGTCACGAGAAGTCAGCATGACATTTAAGATTATGTTCCTTATTATTTATGCAGCATCTTTTATGTGTGTTATCTTTTTATAGTCAAAGATTCTAAACAACATCTGCGATCAAACCGTGAGAACTACGTCGGATCCCCTGATGAGCCAGTCTGCCTGTTTGGAGGAAGTTCAGCTGACCAACATCAAACCGGGAGAGGGCCTGGTAAGGAATGCTGGGATTTTCTTTTTTTTTTTGAGACTTCTCCTCTTTCACCCCTAAACTGCACGTCTGTCTACCCCATGTGTTCTCATGCAAGGAATGTTCACAATGTGTGTCCAATTGTGACCCCTGCATTTGTCTTGCCCGTTTGAATAACCAATAGCAGAAATGATGTAATATTGCCATTTCATTTCCTTCTAGGGTATGTACATCAAATCTACCTACGACGGACTGCACGTTATCACTGGAACCACCGAACATGTAAGTATGACATTCAACTCGCGCTCTGAAGTCTGCTGATTTTGCACCCACACAAGATTAATCCAATAGTGGGAATTGTTTTGTTGGAGCGCACTGCCTCCACATAAAAGTCTTATCTTTTCCCACACTGACACGAGCTGTGAGTAATGTGCCTACATCAATACCACGGTTTGAATCCTGACGCCTCCAGCCCGAAGTTGTGATTCAGCCCTTGAATCATCAATAATAATGACTAGTTAGTCCCAGTTGATGTTGACATTAGAATGACTAATTTCAATATTGTTACGTTAAGGCTCCGATGAATTTGTCAAATTTCAATATTTTCAGGTGCCTCAAAGGAGTTTATATTTTTTACTCCTACTATTACTGAAGGTTTTATCCCAGTCGAAACAAACTAGCGTAGATAAATCTAAAATCCATGTCTTTTTTCAACAGTCACCAGCAGACTTGAGCCGTAAAATCCATGCGGGTGACGAAGTGATCCAAGTAAATCAGCAAACAGTGGTGAGTCTTTAATTTCACTTCCCACCTTCATCATTCCCTTTTACGATGCTGAATCTAGCATTGAGTTGCATTTTGAAATGAATCATAATCTTTCAGGTGGGCTGGCAGCTGAAAAACCTCGTCATGAAACTAAGAGAGGATCCCAAAGGTGTGGTGCTGCTGCTGAAGAAGAGACCCACGGGGACATCGGGGTTTACTCCAGCCCCACTGAAGAACATGCGCTGGAAGCCCCCCGTGCCACAGGTAGTAAACATGTCCTGCTTTCATGTGGAGAGATCTGCCCGGCTTGTATGTCTACTCATTATAGACCAATTACCACAGGTTTAGGGAGTTGGTTCCAAAAACGACAAGCTGAGACAAGTGTCGCGCTGAACCACCCATCGGGAAAGCCTGTTTATGAGCAAAAACAAAGGAATAATGAAATGCAGTTCAGGTGTTATGGAGTGTGTTAAGAAGCCAGGACAAAGAAATGACGATCTATGAACTCTGAGATATATTACCGAAAAATAGGGGAAAAACATCATCACTGAGCTACTGCCTGCTTCAACATTACTTGTAATATGGAAAAACTTAACAAAATGAAAGAATAAATGGTCCATATCTGAAATTAACACAGACTTTCTTGAAGCAACATCTAAACCCAAGCAGGGTCTTTAATTCAGAATAAACTATGGGATTATCAAAGCACATTTTAATATCTTTTAAAATACCCAACACTCTATACATAAAAGATATCAGAAAAGCAGCTCACAGCTTTTTGCTATTCTCATTGAGCCCTTGGGACTTCTTCCTCAGGCCTACTTCATCAGAGAGGAAGACAATACGCTTATTGTAGACTAAAGATCCAGGCTCCAGCATTGTACTTGTATGTCCTGAGAAAGAAAAATGAGCCTTTATCTGATAAGAGTGTGTTTCTCAAAACAACAAAGTCACTCTCAACAAAAAAAGAGGGCAATGTCAACTCGTCTTCCAGTATCTTGTTCTGGCTGGTCTTGGATATCAGAGAGAGACATCTGAGTTTATGTGTGATAAAAAAAGAGGGAAATTACTCAGCCGGATTTACAAGCAAAAACACACATACACATAGGGGGTTCTTTCAGTGCTTGGTGTAACATTAAACATAGCATTTAGGTCTAATGTGATTGCCAGCGAGTACAAGCTGCATATTTAGTCAAGGACACAGTGCTGTTTGGTGTTGGGGGAACATAACTGTGGTGAATGAGGACCATTTTAACTACATGTTTTGCCTGATATTTTCAGGCACACTTACAGTTTTTCCATACCTCAAACAAGAAGGTTTATACATGCATTTAAATGTCTCACCACAACTCCTCCCAGCTCCATAGCGGCAATCCTCTGCAATAATTCATGTGTCTCAAAGGAGCCTTGATTTGCTGTTGATAGTGCTGTTAAATTTAAATGCCTGTGTTTTGCTTTCCAGAATAATACCTCGCTGATCAGAGGCCAGTCCCCGTGCGACTCTGCAAACGGATCGGCTAAAAAAGAAAAGCCAGCCATTTTGGATCTGTACATTCCCCCTCCTCCTCCAGTGCCATACAGTCCAAGGTAAACCGCCGTTTATTATTAAGTCTTAGTTGGTGGGAGTGGGAACTTTAACCAAGCCATTTATCCAAAGTTTCATAGAGGTCAGAGTGCATGCACTGCCCTGTAACGCTTCTAGTAGTTAACCCTTGACACGTTTCCTTACCCAGGCCTTTGAGGTTACGGGTCTACTTACTTGTAGTTGTGGTGTAGGTTACTCTTGCTGACTTAAGCCTTACACAATGTTTCTTCCTCCACACAGAGAGAATAGAGCGGACACCTTCGCCAGCATCAGTAAAAGACCAAAGGGCTCTGAGTCACCAAACTCTTATTTAGACCAAGAAGGCAAACCTCTTTACAGCTTTGGAGACTATGATAAGTTAAGCGTCCCTATAGAGGCGAAAGTAGTGCAGCCCAGGCGGAGGGAGAACAAGCCTTCAAGAGGTCAGTTTTATACAAGTGAAAATTATAGCTCAAATATTTGGGAGAAAACTAATGTAAAAATTGTGTTTTAGGCAAGCCAAGACCTCTTTCTATGCCAGTCGATACATGTGTGGGACTGTATGATCCCTATGCTAAACCATGGGCGCAAGGAAGAAAAGGTAATTATTTTATATATATTTTCATAGTTCCTTCAAATAAAAAACATTTACATTTCAAATTGTTTCTTTTAACAAACTATTTTTGTCTCCAAGGTGACGATCTTTTATACAGATACCTCAGTAACGAGAGGATCCCCACTATCGCGGAGGAGGTGCCGGCCTTGTCAGCGCCCTACAAGCCAACGGGAGATCGACATCTGGTCAGAGTGGACCACATCAGGGGCAGCCGCTACTACTCTAACTCAGAACTGCACAACAGCGCCACCATCCCTTATCAGGAGGACATCAAAAAAGCCCCCGTTACTCAGGTCTCTAAGCGCACCACAGCCGAACGCTCACTACTGGTCAGTTGGATCACGCGGCTTAAGCTATTGACTCACTGATGATGCACTTCCTGTCCGGGGCTTCTTGTTCCTGTCTTGTGTCTTCCTCAGTGCCTTCTATTAAAATACATGAAGCTGTATTTTAGCAGCTATGGGCTTTCTCACACTCCCCTTTCACTGACCTCCCATGTTTCCCTGGTGTCACTAGCACTAGCAACTACTACTCTTCAACCAACCCTGCTTAGTAGAACTTACTGTTTTTGTCATTCCACATTTAACACTGTCCTCCATGTGTCTGACTGCAAGCTCCATTCCGGCCTCAAGAAGGACTTGTTCAGGTTTAGGACGCTTGGGCCACTTCAGGTCATCTATGGACTCTTCTGTACATAATAAGTTAAATATGATCTTTTTTGCTTTGGTTATTTAAAATCCACAACCTGCCTGAAATTTCCTGAATTACTGGTTTAAGTTGCATTAATGGTCAAGACATTTTCAATCTGTATATTCTGTTGGTGGATCAATGTCTATTTACTTGTGAGTTTTTGTGCACACTATTTGCCAATGGTTGCCTCTTGAAACCTATGCATATCTCTAATATTTGAGTTAAAATTGATAAAGCTGCCTTGGTGAGAAATGTTCTTTTTGTCACTGGTAAATATTTTAATTTAACGCTATGCATTGAATTCAGTTGAGGTTATTGTGATATGCTTTACAAACTGGCTCACCTTTTAAAGGGCTTATCCAAACAACTGGTTGACCGTAATAACTGGTTTTGGGAAGCCAGTGTTTTTAATCTTTAAGGCCAATGGCCCAGTCAGTAGGTTCAATAGGAAAGACAAATATGACAGTATTATTTAAAATGATAGGTAAACCATGTCTGTTTTGCTTTATCTGCTTTTTGTAAGATGTGCATAGCATTATTAAAGGTTCCGTTGACTTGATACCTTTTGTATTGTCTTTATTTTGTATGAAGTGCAGGATGTATGCTGGATGTTGCATTTACACAGTACTATGTTCTAAGAACTGTCTACATTATGCATAAGCCAACTGTCCTGCTTTGACTTTTGAGCTGACCTTCTTTGTGTCTGAAACAATAGCTTTGACTTACCATTTGCTTGCATATCGAATGTTTTTGCCTGTGACGTGTCCATCTACTATCTACTAGCTTGTATTCCAGCTGGGGCCCCATATGGTCAGACAGGTTGCTCTATTTGAAGTGTTATCCCTGCACATATGTTAGACTTTTAAATGTTTAAATGGGAGCTTAAGGTTACCTACTCTGACAGCTTTCACCTTTGTGTTTGGTTATTGATTTGAAAAGCATGTGCCTGAGAGGGAATAGTAGAAAGCACCTTTTATCATTGTGGCCCTTCTCTCTGCCTGCTGTGCATGATTGTATTGACTGAGAAGGATTCTACTCACTCTTTGGTTTCTGCTTTGCTGTGCTCAAGTTGCCTGGTCCTCATTAATTTGCACTTTCTGCACATCTGTGGTCTGCCTAAACACTACCTGCATGATTTCTAACCTACCACTAAGACTGCTAACCACTAACATGTTATGGCTACACTGCTTCAATCTTCACAGAGGATATTCTTAGCAAATTGCATGTTAAAGCACAAATTGCTGAATACTTGAGTATGTGAAAATCACAGACACATAAATCTACATACATCTAATACATATTTATTTTATTTTAATTTTACAATAATAATGGAAATGCACTTATTTATCATACAACCAAATGAAAACTAAGCTAAAATCTACTGCTTTGGCTTTCTTCCTGTGTTAACCCACCCGTTCTTGTATCGCAGGGACTCGACTGGCACTCTAGCAGTGACTTCCTGAACCGGTGAGTGCCTCAGTCACACTAAACTATGCTGTTATGAAGCTGATAGGTCAAAGTTGAAACATAAGAGCAGGGTGGGTCCAATTCTTCAACAGGGAGGAACTGTCTTGTCAGTCATGGAATCCATTTAAAACCAGACATGGGGTGCACGGGCAGTGGGTGGCCAACTGTTAAGACATGGGAAAGTATTTGATAGACACTCAGATGGAGTACGGCATCGTAAACTGTGTTAAGTATGTAGTGTAGTGGTAATTGTGATGGTAAGGGAGTAGTATTCAAAGTATTTTTTCCTATTTCCACCTGTACTATGCAATTACTTTAACAGCCATTTAGTTTGCTGGCCTTACTAATATAATGGGATTGTACATGTATATTTCAAATTGCTATTTACACATTCATACAACAGAAGTTCAATAGCTTGCCCCCGATGATGATGTAATAGACCACACTCGTGCCGCCCACTTGCAGCACATTTCCACATTCGGAAATATCCTCTCAAATGCCACTGTGTTATGAATCATTTGTTTCTGCTGGTGGGGTGCTATTTCTATTATTATCTACTAGCCATATGATGATATTAGAAAATACTGCTCCTACATGATCATGATCCATAATGCTCTTATAGATATAAAATGAGCAGTAATGAGCAGTAATGAGTAAACATCCTTTAGCTTTGTTATTTTCAATGATGGCACAAATACAAAAGTCCTGCATTTGTTTCACGCTCGATGTTATCACATTATTCACAGTTGGAGGATGAAGATGCTGTTGTTGTGAATCTGAGGGATGAGCAACAGGTGACTCATTCAGTGCTGTCATTATGTGACAACTGACACAATCTGAATGCCACAAGATTCAATAACGTGCCAGAACAATTTTGGCTTGATGTCTAGGGATTTTCACAGCTTCCGTATAGGTTAAACGAGCCTGTATATGTTTGACAGCACTGTGCAATAGATTCAGTGAGCGTGAATGGGGCTGGTAAAATATCCAGGAAGGAAAGGAACGGTCTGAATCAAAATTCTGACTCATCATGTAGTAGTAAAACGTATTATGTGGCTTTTGAGATAAAACCCTCCCAATGCCTAAAATGTGTGCAATTGTGTCAGATTACAAAATATTAAATCAAGATATATTCAGCCCATTTGTGTTGTGTAATAATCTATTTTAGAAGATCAAACATTTGAGAGTTTAATACTTTTGAGGTTTTTGTTTTTATTTTATGTCTGTGTTTTGCATGGGAGTCTGTTACATATTTTCTACTGCCTCTTAGTCTTGCATGTTATCTTTAAATAGTGATTTGAGAAAACAACTCGACAATCAGATAGCTGGAAGAAATGAGCGTGGGACAAATGCCTCGAAATTGCTGGGTGAGGCCTTATGGAATGAAATCTAGTATTTTGAGCATTGGCGGGCGAGAAATATCCAACATGTCTGTCCATGCTGCTGTGGCCAGTTGCCAGATGTATTATCGGCACCAATGAGCAACAGCCTAATGGGACGTTAGGAAGGAGTAACTATGTGTTGCATATTTTACCAAATCACAATTTTGTCTAATTGCAGAACGGCATGAAAAAGAAAAACATGATAATTTTAATTGTGTTATTTATTTATTTATTTAT
>KN502449.1:33641-43887 GCA_000787155.1 Scartelaos histophorus | reverse complement strand
TCACATCAGGACGACAATAGAATTCTTTGTGGTGTAAGAATGAATGAACATCACATAAATACACTGCACTTGACTATCACTGTTTGAATATGAATCTCCATCAACTCGTAGACTTGTATATTTCTGAGTTACAATGATAAACATTTGATACTTTGCAGCTGATGCTGCAACTTTCCTTGGGGGTGTGGTGCTAACTGAAAGCACTGTTCCATCTGAAGCTGTTACTGGAGATAAAATATATCTGAGGTTTGTTTTAACACAATCTGTCAGTAAAGAACAGATCTGGAAGTCCCCTTCAAATAACATTACAGTCACAAACTAGTCCAGCAGTTAATCATTTTTCAGTTAGTCACTCTCACCTTTTTGTTATAAATTAAAACTTGACCATTAAAGTTCACATTGATCACATCACAGGCAGCTGAAAATGTGTTGTTTAATTCCTTATGTCATTTTTCTTTCAGACCAAACTTATTTGGCAGAGTTTGCTCCTGTGTTCATGGTGTAACACTAATAACTGCTGACCATGCAACAAGCGGGCAAAGTTGGCTGTTTGTAGGGAGAGGCTGAAAAGAAACGAAGATTTCATGAACATCAGACTGAATACATAAAAAGTGTGTGTTTTATGAACAGTCTGACTGACATCAGGAGTACATATCAAAGGCCTCTTGAGTGGACCCGGCCCTTAGTGACACTGCTGTGTGATTTATGAACTCCACACATGAGTGATGCACTGACACAGTACAAGGTCAGGGGCCAAGTCAAGGTCAAGAGGGTCAGATCAAGTCTGTCCACTCAGCTGAATCTTGGCCTTTAGTAGAGCGTAGAGTCAATAATACAACACGGCACAGCGTGTTTTATCAAATCAGTCTTCACCAAATCATCAAATGACTCACAATGTTACATTATGCTGCATTTACATTGAACAGAAACTGAGATAGATGGGACATTATGCTGCATTTACATTGAACAGAAGGGTGAGTTTACATTGAGATAGATGGGTGAGTTTAATGCTTTACTGTGGAACATTCTTGGCAAAACAGTAAAATCTCCATGGAAACAACCAGCTGGCGCAGTAAATAAATATTATAAGGCCTAAGCAGCAATATGTAGCAGCAACATGTAAAGAATGAAGCAATAATTAGCCATAGAAGTTGTGTTGCCCATCCCTCTGCTGAGAAGAACTTGTCAAATTGAAGATAAAACAGTAAAAACAATCCTTTTGGTGAAATGAACAGCCCCTGTCTGGATATAATTCTTGCATCCTTAGGTTTTTGTTGGCATCACATTTGTGTCTTCTACTTTAGCTGTTCTTTCCTTCAACCTTTCCAACTTGGCCTCACATTTTGTGCGTGGTTTCCAGACCTTTGTCGAGCCTATCTTCTCATGAGGGCTGTCTTGGCCTCACATTTTGTGCGTGGTTTCCATGAGGGCTGTCGATCGGTAAAGTATCAGCACACTTCGAAGAACTGCTGGAACAACAACAGGAGTGTAAAGCATGCTAATAGAACTTTCTTTGTTTCATTTCATCTATGATTCACAGACAACAAAGTGATGAAGACCTCTGATGTGTGCTTCTGCTAAAAAGAGAGTGATTTGATGGTCCGAGAGTAGGAACCTGCTTCACAGGACCTTTAGCCAGCCACTGTGTTGGAGGAGAGAAGGACAGAGAGAAGATCTCTGGTCTGGAGGTGATGGGACAGGAGGAGGCTGAAGTGGTTGTGGTGGAGGACACAATAAAGTTGGAGGCCAGAGAGAAGATTGTTTGAAAGCAGTAGTGATGATGATAGCTGCTGAAGAGGAGACTGGGTGGAAGTTGGCTGTAGTTGGGTAGACTGGTCATGAAGGATGATTGTAGATCTGCAGAATCTTTCTTCTTTTTTACTTTCTGTGCACCTTCTCTCCAGCCTTCTCTTACATTGTTTTGGGTGTGAGGAAAAGATCACCAGGAGGTTGACCTCTCTACAGGAAGGCAATTTCTGATCTTTCCAAGATCTCAGAACGTGACCTCATCACATCATTATTACGCCTGAAAAATTGTTCCATTCAACATTAGCCTAATACAATATTATAAAAGCATTACTACAAAGAAGAAACAAAAATATAAACCTTACATAATAGATTAGTGAACATGTTATCAAAAGGGCCTACAAGACTTTCACTTAACTTGTGCTTCTAGTTGCTCACAAGGACTAGGTTCAAAGTTGGTCTGGAAAGAATGAAAGTAGGCCTGGTTTACATACATACAGGATGTATTAGTCAAATATTGAACTACATTTATTTGAAGTATGTTTTGTTGAGTGTTGTTGTAACATCATTATATGGATGTGTACAACAGTTGAATATGTACATATACATAATGAGTGTCATTGTGTCTCAGCCTATAATATTCATGTATTCATGCAGTGTGTTTTTGTTTGGTCTAGACACAGTGAGATGAGTGTGGCACAGGCCTGCTGTGTCTTAGTGGTGCTATTGTGGTTCCGTGGCGTGTCATGCTTTGTGGACAGGCGCGGTTACACATGGCTTGTAGCACCCTGACCTACAACTCCCCCTTTTGTTTGTCAGCGGTTGTTTGGCCTACTTTCACAAAGACAAACAGGCCTATTTGTTTGGTGGTGCATTTCCATAATACAATACAATAAACAATCAACAACATGGTCTGCAGTTGTAAGGATTAGCAAATGCTTAATTATTAAATATGGCTTCCATTGCATTGACACTCAGATAAAAATAATTACTTCTTGAGCACAAAATGCTTACTAGAATAAAATGAGTGCACACTTTGCAGTTGGTGGTTGTAGCAACAGTAACAGCCTGTGCCTCCCTCCTCCCGCCTGTAGACTGGGAGGATGCTACAGTTTGTTAATGAGTGTGCTCCATGGCTCTTAAAAAGTCCTTAATTAGTGGCACACGGACACAGAGTGGGAGGGGCTTACCACGGAGGGGGAAGAGGGGTCTAAGTCAATGGACCAGCCTGTGGTCTTTACAAAATCTGTCAATCAAATCAGCTTCAGAGCTCTGCAGAATTTTCAGCACAAATGTTAAAAATCAATTGTTTTGACAAGGTAAATTTGATCAAACAAAAGTGATTAGGTCTTTGAAAAGGCTGTGACACGGATAGCTCTGGGGCTGGGCAGTCGACTGTAGCAAACATGTGTGATTGAAAAGCTTTAAATGGGTGTCAAACAAGCAGCGACATCATGTTTGACTTAAATTATCAGCGGTCCCACAGGAGGGTCTGCAGGCTGCTCCCCAGAGCCGAGCTGTGTGTGGAATACCAACAGCAGACTCACGGGTGACCAGGGTCAGAGCCAGAGGAGCAGCCAGAGGAGCAGCCACAAACACCCGGCCCTCTGGGACGTGCTCACATTCCTACAACTGTTTTTTAATTTAGTGAACAAGAACCCCTCCCCCTCTTCAAACAGGGCAGACACCCGCCCATGTGCGCTTTTGTGGAGCACGGGGGGTGCTTTGGTCTGGTGGAGCTCCCAGATGGGTTAACATGACATTTAGTATTTCTGATGACTAATAATTGTCCATGTGAAAATGATTTCTTATAGTATTTCATTTTATTTTCCTAAATGTTATGGGTTGTTGTAAATAAATGATGCTGTAATCTTAATGCATGTATAGACTTTCACACACTATAATATAGTGTTTCTCTTGGAGAGTCCTCAGCCTTAATTACTGCTCCACAGGGTCACCACTCTGTCTAAGACGTGTGTCCCTCTGCCCCTCCCACTCCGGCTAGAGCTCACGAGTCCAGGAGGAGATTGAAATGTTCAAGGCAGAGATGGCAGGCTCACAAATTAAATTCTCCAGGTTCATTAAGCCCTCACACCAGGAATGAGACTGGAGGACAGGGGCTAGCAACAGCAAGTTGCTGCTGACTAAACACAGTTCAGAGATAGAGTGAAAGGCACAAACCTTTGTGGTCTGTTTTTGATGTTTTTTTTACTCCTTCCCCATGATTTATCATTGTTCATTTGAACAGTTTATTGGGAAATCACGTGATTAGTTGCCAGACAGCATAAGCATTGAGCTCAGTCATCAGTACGCTGTAAAGTAACAATGGTCCATGCACCAAGTACGGCCTTAGGTAATATTTGTCTTTCTGTGTACTACCAGAACTAAAACCAGACCTAATTAGGATTAAGAAAGTTTTAAATAATGATTGAACCAAATTAGGACAAAAAAAATATTTGTCAAATACTCAAACCCAGCCCATGTTAGTTAGAGAAACACTGTAGGCTAATAACAAAGTCATCCCAGAGTAAAGACTGGAACATCCCATGTGACAAAACAGTCAGTGCAGCATGTGCGTTACTGGCTCCATAGGTTACATGGAGCAGGCAGCTCTGTGTAGTTTTTCTGCTGTTAAACATGGATGCTGAGGACACGATGCATTACTCAGTGTGGGCCTGCTGCGTCACGCACGCCATGCGCCTGCGCTGCTGCGTTGCTCAGAGGTGTAATGCCTGATTAGGGGATTACAGGAAAAGTGCTTCTTTGCAGTTCTGTGAGAAACAATTATTAACATGTTGGTGTCTCTAATCCTGGATAAACACAGCTTTTCAAGAACAACAGTGAGTCTCTTTCTCCTCCTTTAAAATATCCAGTGTTTAAAGCCCATAGTCACTTGAACTCTAAAGCCTAACTAATACCAGTGGAGGAGACAGGCCAGTCATGTGGAACACACTGTCATTACAGAGGTGCTGCTCCTGGAAGTCAGAGCTGGCCAGCAAGAGCTCCAAATTGAGCGGAGGGAGAGACAGGCATTGTACTGAGCAGTGCTTGTTGAAAGGGCATTAGACTGAAACATGTGCACACTCAGTAATCTTTCATTTGTTTGCACTCTTGTCTCATGTAATCTGCTTTCGAGTAATGCAGAGACAATGCAGACAGAGGATTTCATGACTGACACAAACAGGTGGACTTGAAGACAGATTTATGTATTTTGGCATGTTGATTTGAGAAGAAAAGTATTAGACAAATATGTATATATCTCCTATATTTTGCAATTATGGTAAGATGCAGAATAACTTTTAATGTCCAGTTTTACTGATCATGAAAGAGTGGCACTGCCATTTTCAGATACTACTTGCCAGATAATGAATATGGACGTTTATGGTGCTGTGAGGTTATTATAAAAAGTGTGTTTTCATGTTGAACTAAGGCTGTGTGCTTATGGCAGTCCTGCTTTGGTCTTGGTTTGACCCAGAATTAGTCCCGAAGAAGTTGTGTTTGGTCCTCTTCCCGGTTAGTCTTGGTCTACACAATCAATCCCTATTTAGTCCCATTTTGACTGGTCACAACAAAATAAGTCTGTTTGCTTGAATTTGCAGTAAATTGCTTAAATAGTGCCTGTCGTAGCAAATGGCCATTGGGTGATATTCCCTTATTTAAAAATCATAGGCTCAGATTTCTACAGCTAATCACTTTCTATCAGCAAATCATCAACTGAATTCAATCGAACATGTCCCATCCTTTTGCTGTGAATTCTGAGCTACAAATCTAGAGCAGCAAGAGCCCAACAGTCAGCTCATGCCTGAAACCAGTGGAGACTCACCTTACACTCCCAGTCTATCATTTCAGTGTTGCCCGTGGCTCTGAAATGGAGCACATCAAAACAACCTGGAAGTTTCATTTCTGATAGCCTTGAACATGCTGACTGGTCAGAATGTCCACTAACTGGCACTTTGAAGAGTACACCTCATCTCAGTCATCTGTCCAGCTGAACGCTTTGCTCCTGAAAAGAGACCATCTAGTTACACCACAACATCTAATATTAACCTTTCTGTTTATTAAAAGGCCCGTATTGTGCTGTTTTGTGACCCATGTTATAATGGTGTTTCCTCACCAGAAACATACTCAGAGTTGTGTTCTCTTTCATCCACTGGTGATTAACACAAAAACCCTGCATATTTAGGTTGTGTTCTTCTCTAAAACACTGTGGTGCAACTTGTGATGTCGTGTGATGTCAGGAAGTGCTCCACTGTGTTTTTTCATTTGGATGATTTCAGCCCTGGAATTCTATCTGTACTGAACCAAAGGTAAAAGGCTGCAGTTATCATGAAAACTACCGCTTCACATCAACACAAGGTGGAACAGAGCATTCTGAGTTTGTAGAGAGATGTAGAAATGAAACAGGTATGTTTTTGAGGAGGTAACAACATACTAACAAGGCTTAAAGGTTCGCAAGAGTCAATTGTGTGTAAAATAGGAACTTTAAAGGATCAGTACTATTCATTTTGAAAGTGGTCCTCTGGCTTCACAAACACGTTTCTTTCATGATGGGAGAAAATGAATAGATTGAATAAAGCTCATGATATATAAGGCGTGTGAAGTGAGTGTATTGTGAGTAGTTTCATTGACCTCTGGTGCTGTGGAGGAAGGCCTGGTCTGCTGCACTGGAGATGGGTGGGCCTGATACTGAAGCTAGTGCTAGTGGATGATGTTAGGGATGTTTTGTGCCCATCTGGCGTGGCAGGGTTTAGCCCTAATCCTTGAGCCCCTCGGCAGGGGAGCCACAGACTGTTGATCACATCCCTCCCGCTGCTTCACAAAACTCCTCTGACCTCCTCTGTAAACAGCAACACCTCCTGTGTCAAGGAAACAAGTCATGAACAACTCATATTTTGTATGTCCCATAGGACTGCTATAAATACATTATTTGAAATACAATGCATGTAGTCATACAATTAGACCTTTCACGATAATAATTTCTGAAATATAATATTAAAGGGAATACATAAGAATAAACTGTTTATTTTGAACTTTAAACCACTGAATCAAAAACATACCTGGAGTGTTTTGTTTCATTCACACATGATTGAGTAACCCTTTGTTAACATGCTTTGTTCATGAAGTGGTAATCTTCAAGTTAATAGCCTTTTACCTTTAGTTCAGTGGAGATTTAAATTCCAGGGAATTTGTGCCACTGATTCTACTGAGGGTGTATGGAGTTTAAAAACACAGTGGAATGCTTCCTGTACTACCACATGACATCACAAGGTGGTACAGAGAAGAACTCAGTGTAAGTTTGCCTAAGCAGAGTGTGTGTGTTAAAAAAAACCTCAACTCCAGGTATGTTTTGGATGAGGATACATTTTAACATAGATCAGAAATTAGTGGAATATACAGTAGGCCCTTTAAAAGATAAACCATAAATGATTATATTGAAACTACTTTGCCATTCACACAATAACAAAAGTTGGATACATATTGTACATTTTATAAATGTACAGTATTGTTAAAAAAAGACATACAATAAATATGCAGAATGGAACATTAAAGTAGTTAGTCTTAGTTAATCTTATTTGACCTCAGCAATTCAAATGTTATAGTAGTACAGAACAATGACAAAAAGTTTCCAAACCACAAGTAAGTAATAAGTAATAAAGAAAAACATTTGAGTAACATACATGACTTTTATCAGCATTGTTCTCCTTTATCATGCAGGACAATAGAATGTTGTTAATTTCAAACTGCTGCTATCTTTTTATGTCAATAATTGGCTGGTATACAGTCCAAAGTGCACAAATATTAACAGCCATTTGATTGGCAAGATGTTAATGGCCCTACCAACAGAAGCCTGTCCACGCACAAAAAAGGGGCACAAAGACTTGTTTTTACAAAGCTATATGGAAAAACATATTTATCATATACACACACACACACACACAAGTAGAGCAGATTCAAGAGCAAATAAACATGTACATAATTACAAAAACAGAGACAGATAGGCAAACACACAGACACCCAAAAGCAGTGAGCGCGCCATACCCAGCACACACCTAACCACTGATAATCCTCTAGACAGGAGCGCACACACAGAGCATCATTATGTTTATCAGTGTGAACCAGCCCACCGACACCCATCACTCTAATTCCATTTGTCTGTTTAGATTCGTTTTGCTTTAATCCCCCCTTGTTTGTGCACATCTGCAAGCACTGCAATAGTACAGACAGGCAGGACAACAGACAGAGGGACTGACGGAGGGGGTGACGGAGGAACTGACACTGAAGAGACAGAAGTACAGACAGAAGAATAAACAGAATAGACAGAAGAATAAAGTGAAAAGCAGAAACAGAACAGACAGAGGAGCATACAGAAGAGCAGGAAGTACCCAAACTCTCCTGGTGCTGCAGCTCCCTCGGGTCCCTGTGCAGGTCCTCGCCCAGAGAGGAGCTCACTGTCCCAGGCGTGGAGCTGCAGCCAGGCCTGCAGGCCCTGGTAATCACTGCAAACAGTCAAACATCCAGTCAACGAGCTTCTCACACCAACACAACATTACAGGCTTTTACACAGTATTACACCACATCTTATTATCCCATTCAAGTCTCTCTATTAGCTCAATTGGATGGTGGGATTTTCATTTGTAAATTGGAGGATTTTAGATTAGCTTGTCTGTCAGCAATGAAATGCCCCCTGAGACTGTGAATTATGTGACCAATCACATATGAATCAATGCTTACGCATGCCTTAGTGGATGAATGGGTGGTGTCAGCAAGAGGAAATGAACAACTTTAACCTGGATTATGCATTATACAGTGTGTACACGAGACTAAAGGTTTTATCTCAGCAGATATCATAGCTGTTTGGCCACAGATTAGGTACAGATCAGAGGCATTAACTCTTCTCAGGAAATAAGAGGGATAAATTAGGGCTAATGTCTCAACAATGAGTGGATGACATGATTCTCTATAGCTGACAATGAGAAGTGTTCGCTTTTATAAAGCCAAATAATATAAGGGTCTAATAAGGAATTATTAAAGAGATAAATATTAGCTGCTATACACACCTAGCAGCAACATTATGCAGAACTGAAGCTGGTTGGTTGAAAAGGAGGCAAGTGAATTAGCCGTCTCCCTCCTCAGGCTCTCCGTTCAGACACGGAGTGAGGAGGAAAGGCAGAGAAGGCACCCCGAGCTAGAGGAGACCCTGCAAATTATGAAAATGCCTCTCTGTGTCCTAAATGGAGGCCGAGCTCTTTAATGTGGCACAAAATTAGAACCTGGGGGAGAGAGTGTGGCCTGCTTGATTGGCGAAACCCCTCCTGCCCCACTAGCACCCCAACCCCCTCCTTCTCAAAGCACACACAAGATATTATCCAGTGCCTTGTAGCGCTGTCTTGTACTGGTGAAACTGTAGCACCCTAGATATAGCCCCTGGGCACCTATAAAGGTACCTAATTTGTCAGTTTACTCCTCAATTATTTAAATAGATCTAAGAAGAGAGTGGAGCACAGGGCTTTTTCTGCCTCTTCACAGTCAAAGCCGAGAGAGACCTTTCTCCACGCTAGACATTTTCAATTACGCGCCGCACTGGCGTCTTTGATATACACAAGTGCCGTGGTGGAAAGGGGCTGTATCAAATAAACAAATGTGTGTATATAAGATAACAACAGGAACTGTTTACGCTCTGGAGAACTCAGTTATTTCATGTTTACCATAAAGACACATCAATATGTTCTACTAAGTTGCTTCTGTGTACAGTTTTCATCCTCTCCCAACAATATACTCATGATGTATGAGTAGTCATGATGTATACATGACCACTTTGTGACCACTGAGGCTGTTTAGGTACACAATGACATTTCAGGTCCCAATAAACTCTACAAATGACAACCATTTTGTGAGGTGTCTCTTAATCTGAATGGTTTTGGAGAAGCGCTTCTCCCTCAAAACCTCTACTTCAAAATGTGCCTACACAAGAAAACACTGTAGTCTAACCCTTAGAAACAGGACAAGGCAAAAACAGCACAACATTGTTCACTTTTAATCCCTTTGACAAGAAGTGAAAGATACAAACGCACCCATAGTTGCTCACGAACTATGGGTGAGCTATAAGATAAAAAAAATTATTCTTAGAGCCAGATCACACAATCATAATTTGAGCACTTATTTAGACTTAGATATCATTAAAGCCATCTGCTTCTTCTAAGAGTTCACACTTCACTGTGATTGGTTAGATTCATCTGTCACTCATTCGGAGCATAAAAAAAGCTGCAGGAGCGAGAGTGTTTTCAGAGTGAACAGTGCATTAAACAATCACAATATAATGATTTGACCAAAATAGCATATTGTCACAAAAATTAGATTGTGATTCAATTTTAGTCTACAACACATATCTGTACAATTGTGGTGAATACACTACCTAGACTACACTGACACATCAAGAGGGAGAGTACACTAACTTCAGACAAGTCATTACATTCTGCCCACCATACACATGGGACACTCT
>KN502449.1:8184-18623 GCA_000787155.1 Scartelaos histophorus | reverse complement strand
GACACACACACACACACACACACACACACACACACACACACACACACACACACACACACACACACACACACACACACACACACACAATTATAGAAAACAGTGCAAGTGTGTGAGAAAACATGAGCAATAGATGACAACGAGCCTACAGAACATGCATAGGACATAATGAAATGAACCATTTGTCTAAAATCAAAGTGTTCTGGTGCTACTGCTGCTGTGGCCTCTTCCCAAGGACAGTGTAGTTCCCCAGAGTCCACACAGAGCAGAGCACGTGGTTTCACCAGCCCCAAACCACCTCGGAGCTCAGTGGCAGTCGCCTGGGGGAGCTCAGCAATCACAGCAATTAGCCACTAAGTCTCCTTGTGCAGATAAGGCACAGTCATTAAACACAGGCTCATTCTCTGCTCTGATAAGATGAACCAGAGGAAAAGACCCGCTCTTCAAATAACACTGAGCACAAAGGTGAGAGTTGGGTTGCACTGGTCACCTCTACCCACTTATACAGACCAGCGTCAAGAACATTATGGGCTCCACACTAAACTACTTCACCACAAAAGAGCGACTGACGCCTCAAAATACTAAGACTAAATAAAGACAGGTGAGTATAAGACTGGCCTGTGGTACACTGGCAGACTGCAGCTCAGAGCTGAGGAGCAGAGGCACACACAGTGAAGGGGAGCAGAGCTTTGGAGGTCTGGGCCCTGAGAGGGCTCCAGGCTCTGGGGAGGCCTGAGAGGAGACAGACAGGCCACACGGACTGCAGCACTAACCACAGGATTACTGGCATAGTGACACCGACACAGGCTCCCTAAAAGGATCACAGCAGCGTAATAAACTTTATTAAATAATAAAACTTATTAGAACTGGTAACCCGATTTACTTCATTCTTTGCGGCTTACACACACAAAAAGAGGGGTGGATATAATAAGCCTTATACCGTACATAAGGCAAAGCCTACAAAAGCCATCGCCTCACCATTGATTTTAATTGGATTTGAAAAACGGGTTGCAAATTATAGCATTCTCTACTTGCAACTTAGTAAAATAAGTGTATAGAAAAGAGGGGAAACCTGTGGACTCAAAGTAAATTAATCTGCTTTTGCTCATGCTTAATTAAACTTCCTTAATGCTTATGAGAGTTAATGAGTGAATTGATTAAACAATACAGCTAATACTTACCCCCAGCTCACATGCCGTGGTGATCAGCTCTCCTGTGGAACGGAATAGGAAGGAAATTAATGTAAACCCAATCATTATTATTAAGAGACAAGACTGCTCCCAAAGTTTTCCCAAATCAAATACTTGCACTGGGGTTTTGCATTAATTTGCCAGGATCAAAACCTGCAAATCTTCCCAGTGTGACATTTCCTAAGCGGCATGCTCATTCTCTTCATCTCTCCCTCTCCCCAGACGCCTCCCCCCTCTCACTCCCTCTCTTCTCTGCACACATACACACTAAACATGTGTGGTGCTCTGTCACACAAAGACACACATATGCTGATGTGAGAATAATGTGCAGTCCCATGCTCCGCTCCCACTCACACTGTCTCCGTGTCTCCTCCAGTCCATTGGGCCCAAACAGAAAGGAGGCTGCTGACACGCACAGAATGAGGTAAGCTCCTAAAATAAGAGCAGGCTGCACATTTGTGACAGGCTCAGTGTGAGGTGCAGCACAGAGTGAAGAGGACAGCCCCAAAAGCTATTTGTGGAACTGTATTTGGGCACAAACCCATTTGTGCCAGAATACATCCAGAGCGTTTCAAATTACACTGATTTCTCACCCAATGTTTGCCTCTCCCACTCAGCAAAATTGAAATTTTGTTCATATTAAATGACTTTGATAATGTTTGGATTCATCAGAGCTCCCTCTACAGGTTATTGAGCAGAGGACACCATTTGACTCGTGGGGTCAGGTTTGGTTTCTCTAAGATCATGGACAAAGGAAAAGGAGTTTACAGCTTATACAACAAATATCTTCTCCCTTATTGAATCTGTAGCTTAGTAGTGCATGTTTAAAGCAGGCCTGGTGGAGCCTTGTTGATGCTGCACTTGTGTGAGCAGTCTAATGGAGCATGAAGGCACCTGTGCGGCTTAAGCTCTGTCACACCTGCATGAGGCCACTGCCATCACTTTACATCACACTTTCTCATTTCCCCTCAGTAATGGCACACTTAGCACTAAGCACAGCAGCTCGAGCAAACAGCCAGCCAACAGCCATCTCAGTGCCACAAGAGGCATTTATGCAGCCCTAATACCAAAAAGAGAAAATATGGAGTCGACGGGGAAGCTGCACGGGTGCCAAGACTCTTTGTGATAGAGGAGCACGGGCACCCACACCAGTCTGCCATAATCCCCATCATTTCCACACTCACATTCCGAGACAACAGCGTCCCCGCAGGGCTGCGCTCCAGCCCCTCCAGGGCACAGCACACCTAAAGAGATTAGGACACAGAGACGGAGACCTGGAGAATTCCAGGGGTGTTCAGCTGGCACTATCAGAGCGGGCATCCTGCACCATCCCTAAACGCTGTGGAGAAGAGGCTGGCCAGGCTTTCAAAGCAGCGTTCAGACGACAGCCGCAGCAGCAGGGCCACTGCTCCTCTTCACCGCTCCTCTATCTGTCCCAGCTTTCATGTGCTTTCACTGCCAGTGTGCATTCCCTTTTGTAGCACAACTGCCAGAGCAGCACAAACCTAACAAGCACAGCCTTCATGCCATCCAGTCCACTTTACAAGTTTGTAACCGCGCTATCACTTCTAAACACTGTTTGTAATTGTGCAATGCTTGAAATGAAACTACTGCATTACAAGAATGTTGGAAGGTACTGAGCAAATGACATTTCTCTGAACTTTCCAAAACATTAGTAAACTTCAGAACTTGTTAAAAAGAACAGTAATGGCAGAAGTAAAGTTAGATGACAAACATTATTGCACACACAGGCCTACAATATGATTGGAAAAGTTTATTAAGAGAGGCAAATTACATTTCTCTGAACTCTGTTCTAAAACATTTCACTGCCATGCAGAAACAGAACAGGAATTGGAAAAGTAGTCTGAACATGATTGGACATAGGCCTACAGTCTATGTGACCTGATACTGCATTGTGACGGGTTATGCATTGTGACGGGTTAGCTCTGTATATGAACCTTTACTGGGGAAAATACCCTTCACGTTTTACAAACAAAATGTAAGAACTAAGAACTAACTAGGCTCAAATCGCAGGAATTCACTATCACATGATATATCTGACTGTTTAATTTTATACTATAATGTTTCTAGTTGGTATATTTGACTTAGCCTACATGTCTGCGTCTGTTTGAAATTTCAATAAGGTTTTGTTTACGGCCGGTGTTGAACAAAAAAGTGCGTGACGGGAGCTCGGAAACCCTAACCCTAACGCATAGGGAGGCTGCAGGACCACGGACAGCACCGCTGCTCTGAGCTGTGAGCGGGCTGTGAGCGGGCTGCCTCTGGATTGGCTCCAACAGACTACAACATGCACCACATGACCACACACAGCACACACACAAACCCGACACAAGCAGCTGCGGCTCCACAGCTAGCTCTGCAGCACCGACCTGAGTCCCCCCCGGGCACGCTCCTCTGGACGCACGGCGCGTACAGAGCCGCCACACAGGCCGCCGTGGCCCCGCTCAGAATCCAGCTTCTCCTCGGAGCCCAGGACATCACTAGACGGAGAATTAGTTTTACATGTTGCCGTACGGATTTCTGTATGCTAGCTTACTAAGGGCTAATGTACGAACTTACCGTTTGCTTTCGATAACTTGTGACACAAGACCTCGGGATGAGGGCTCATAAAACTACACAGTAATTCCTCTTGGTTCTTGAGTTCATATTTTTTTCTGGGGAGAGACCCCGAGCGATTTGCAGACAAAACCGGGAAGTTTCGACGGAAGTAGTCAATATAGCGGCTAGTAGGCTAGCGTAGCGCTCCTATTCACAGAGTACATACCCTCGCGATACTACCGCAGGATTCTACCACAGGGACACAACACGCCCCCTGCTTTTGGACCTAAAACAGCGGAGGGGGAGCGGCGGCTCAGAGTTCAAGCTAAATCACGTTTGCGACACAAGTTTGTTAAATGAAAAACCAGCGGAACAGGAGAAGCTGCCGGAGTACTATGCTGTGTAGTGTAGAGCTAGAGTCTTTCTGTTTCAACAAAGGCAAACAGCACAGAGAGTAAACACTGCGCAGGTGCACACCACAGCCTGGACTGGACTCACATGGACTTTTTCAGACACTGAAGAACAAGCCTGACTGTCTGACAGTAATGAAGAAGACTGGAAACCTCCAGCCAGCAGCACAATGGACTCTGCTGCAGAGACTATAGTGACAGATGAGTGCAGTGACAGGAGGTGCGAGAGAGTCGACTGTGCTGGTGGTAAAAAGACATCCACGGCCCAACAGAGCTCACAAACTGCACTCTAGAGTTCACCCCAGAAAGAAACTTTACAGGTGTCCTAAAAAAGCATTTGCTCAAAAATGTACTTTACAAAGTCATGTAAACACACAGAGAACAACACCCTGCTGTTCAAAGAATGAGTAAACATTTGCCCGTCACTTTCACACAGGAGAATGTCCCTACAGGTGTACATGGTCGTCTGAATAAGTATATGAGATCTAACACAGTAAAATAGCATTTAGTGAGCTCTTCCCTCTATACATATGAGAATACATACTGGAGGAAGACCTTCCAGTTGTTCAGTCTAACAAAACCTTTGTCTATGAATCTTAGTGGACATTATCTAATTCACACTGATGAGAGACTTTACAACTGTTCAGTCTAATCTGTACGTATGAAGATTAATATATACTAATCAACTTAAAGGGACACTGAACACTGAAAACACAAAAGATCTCAATGTCAACAAAAATATGTGGACCAGACAATGTCTAGAGGCTGCCACCTCTTTTAATATACATAAAATCTTCCCCAGAACTGAAGAAGCAGCTTGGATGAGCTGCGAAACGTATTCGACCCAATAACTTTAGTCCAGTTGACAAATTTATTTTCCTTTGCTTACAAAGGCCTTAATTTTATAGATACACTGAAAATTAAAGTGAAATAATGATATGGCAAGTTAGTAGATTTTGCCAAATTTTAATTTCTGCAATTCAAAATGCTACTGAATATTTTGTGTGATCCCCATGTGCTTGAGTGCATGTTTGACATCGTGGCAAGCTTCTAGTGAGACGACGGATGATGTAATGTGGGATGTCCTCCAAAATCTGTGTTAGGGAATCGCAGAGCTCCTGCAGAGCCTGAACAGCAACCTGAGGGACATCAGTCCATTCATCCTCCAGGTGCTGCCTGCATGCCTCTTGCCACATGAGGCCGGGCACTGTCATGCATCAAGAGGCACCAGGACTTACTGCACAGAGTAGGTCTGACAATGGGTTCAAGCATTTCATCCTGATACCTAAAGGCAGTCAGACTGGCACTTTCTACCTGCCACCAGACCGCTTATGCTGAACCATATTGCAGACAGGAGAGCGTTCTCCTTGTCTTCTCCAGACTCTTTCACATCTCTCACAGGTGCTCAGGCTAAACCTGCTCTCACCTGTGAAAAGCACAGGGCACCAGCGGCAGACTTGCCAATTCTTTTGTTTAGCAAATGCCAGTTAAGATTAATAGTGCTGGGCAATGAGCACGGGCCACTGGAGAAGTTCTGTGCAACTTCAGTAGGCTTAAGGAACAGCCTCATTCTCTCAGTAGTGATAATCACTTTAGCCAAAGCAGCACTAGTAGAAAACCAGCCAAAAAAGACTTGAAATGACCAATCCAGTCTCATTGGTGCCACTCTAGTGCACTTGTTGTTTACATTTCCTAAGACATTGCCCTGTCCATATTTGTATAGATGTCCAGCATTTTTTTCACATTGAGAATTGCTGTGTTTTCATTTAAAAGTATTCCTTTAATTTTTTTTTTGAGCAGTTATGGCCCCGAAGGAAAGACAAGAGTGGAATGACACACCTAAAACCCATCCGTCCATGTTAGAACCAAGTTAAGCCAAGGAGCATCTCTAATTATAAGAACTTTTTTGTAACAATTTTTAACAGATGAGACATATTTTCAATAGAATTTGATCAGTCGATATCTTGTAAAAAATGTGAAATAAAAAAGCTTTGTCTCATCTAAAGTCTTGATCTGTGCATTTGTATTAAAAACAAAACAAACCAAAAATACTAACAATTTTCACCAGTGACCACTAACAAATATATATTCTGTATATAGCTTTTTAATCTATGACTTAAGCACCCATTTAGCCTTTAGTCATGCTGTTAAAAGTGAACCTTGGTGCATATACCTCTAAACGTCTCACAAGTGGCTGTATTGCTTAGGTCAGAGGGTTACTGTAATACGGAAATTGCCCTATTGAACCGATAATAATCCCTGGCCGTCCTAAATGAGTCTGATCCCTTGGTTAAATTGAGCCCTTGGTAGGGTGGAGTGGTGTCAGCACCCAACCCACTGATGGCTATAGCTAATCCTCACTTCCATTCTCACACAGCTTTCCTGTCTAATCAGTCGGGAGCACACACGTTTTACTCTATACTCCAACACTCCCACCCACACCCACTACCCATCATTCTTTGCAATTGGACTCTGGTCACTGTACTAATCTTTGCTTGTTTTTTTCCTGTAGGTTGCAATGCTGGCAACAAGGTGAAAAGTGAGTGGATGGAGTTTGAGAGGGAGGACGCACAAAAATGATAATACAAAAAGCATATGCACAATTGTTTATCAAAGTTTTTCCACAGACATTTTAGCAATACATACTCAAGTCTGTATGGGGATCACTGGAGCGACTAGGATTAACCACCCCCAGGTCCTGAAAATGCCTTTTATTGACAGCTTGTCCAAAGAGAGGAATTACCCACAAGTCCTAGCTCCATATGGCGTCTGCTTATTAACAAACATTAGTCCAGGGTAATAGCAGCGCTGGTATTAAATTCATTATCGCTCCAGATTGCATGAGAAGTGGCATGTTTTGTGCATGTGCCAAAGTGCGTGATTAGAGAGTTCTAATGTTGCTGCTCGGGGGAATTGGAGCATAAGATAAAGGCATTATTAGGGAATAGCATGGTCCAGTAGACAAGAAATGTTTGAAATATGAATTTTTATATTACACATAAGAATTAAGACTATGTAAACATTATACTGTATACATATTTGGGGCAACTTGAGCGGAAACTTGAACAGAAGTTCATTAGACATTTCCCAGTTGCACTATACGGCTTTTCTCGTAAGTCCACTATCTGCTTGTCTCCATGGCTTATGGCTTTAAACAATTTATTATTTATTGAATAGATGTTTTTATTGCTTGAGACATACCTTAAAAAACATGCATTCTTACTCTGCGCTTAGTCACCTCTTCACAGATCTGACCCGTGACTTAGCTTAATGAAACAGATTTAAAACCATCCTATTCAAAGCAAGAACAACTCTGACTATTTTAACATTTTAGTCTTATAATATTAAAGGAACAAGCTTTTTCACATTTAGAATCCCCTGTCAATACATAAAGTTGTAAGATTTGAATTTGGGATTGGTATTTAATAACAAATACCATCTGTGAAAGTTTGTTCAAGCTTAATGTACAACTTACATGCGTCTGTGTAATTTCAGTGATAGAGTCCCATGTAAAACACTGGGTCACATGTGATGGTGTAGTGGGGAAGTCTATGGGTTTAAAACAGGCCAGCCCACAGAGTCATGCTTGAAAGAGTGGCTTAAGAGACTGAGAGAGTGAAAGAGAGAGTGAAATTGGGTCTATTTGAATTTGTATTTTGCTCACTTTACCACGTATCTGTTTTAATCTTACCTTAAGCATCCTTGAAATGAGGTGTAATCCAGTTAAGCCCCTTTAGAATCAGCTTTGCAGCCACATTACACCCGTTCATCTCATCTAGCATCCACACAGGACTCAGCTCTGTTCATGTTGTACAGATTTAACAGGGATAGTCCAGTGTTAGATTATTATGGATACATGCCAGCATACTTATAGCCTGGAAGAGCAGACAGGGCAGTGAGCGAGAATGCAAAAAGCTTCCTGTTATAGAGTTTGAGTGTGATTGGAGCTCATTTTTTGTATTTTTTCCACTTTAGTTCCAATTCCAATGTATGAATGACCTTTTGGCAGGCATATTTTGATACATATATTGCTTTAAAAGAGCGATATATTGCCATACTAGTTCATTTAACCATCATTTGAGAATCGCCGTCGCAAACTTTTGTTCATTCACATTGCAGGCGGGAGGTTGTGAGTTTGATTCCCATTTAAGTTAGCTGTAATAATCATCAACAACATGCAATCTCTCTAGATGGAGTCTAGTCTACGGGGTTAGGGTTGTCAAAAGTATCAGAAATGATTAGAATGATCTTTAGCTGTATGTATGAAGTATAAGAGCACATAGACTAGTATATGGACTATGGAACCTACCTGAAGGACTAAGGGATTACACAGAAATAAGATCGCATGATAATAGAAAAGAAAGTATTATTATTTAATGGTGAAAATCACTCTCTATTGTCTAAAGAAAGTTTTTTTATTTATCATCATGCTATTGAAATTTGTATTGAGCATCAAGCCTATTCCTTCGAATTTGAAATGGAAACGTTATGTCTCTCCATAGATCTGACCTATAACTTGGCCTTGTAACATCACCTGCTTGTCGCCATGGAGATAACATCATTTGGATCCTTCGAGGAAGCAGGTGATGTATCCCTCAACCTGAAATGTTACACAGTACACCTTAAAGCACTGGATTTTAATTAAACCGGTAACAAGTTCTAATGTCTAGACAAGAAAAAGTTGAAACTGTCGACTAATCCTGGTGCCAAAATGTTAAGCAGGGCTATATTTACCTCTTTTATCATTATTATAGCTATTGTTATTTACAAAGCATTTGAACCAATTTCCCCTTTCACTTCAAACTCCGCCAACATCTTTTATATTCTAATAGGGGGTCACTGAGTCTTCGGATAGATTGGTTCTGCCTATGATCCCAGCGGCGCGCGTCTCAAATGCACATAATAACAGGGCCCACCGCTGTTCCTTTGTGGCATGCGGCTACCTAAATGATTCTAAATAAGATAGATGACAAGGATAAAGCCACTCGTAATCACCATTTTGCACAATAGAGCATAATAGTGCGGCCGGAGACTTGGACAGCAAACCGAGCCGCTTTTTTGTGTTCCCCCGAGCGGCGCACCTCGTCGAGAGCAATTAAAATTAGAGGATTCAATTTTGACAAAACACCAGGAACCTGTGATAAATCTTGTATCTCATTTTCCAGCCAAGGACCCTCCCTCGCGTTTCGGGCCCTATCATATTTGTTATTTAAAAAAACAGCTGGGGACGGGGCAGAGCCGGTGGAACAAGCTCTAATGATCTTAATCCAAGTTATTTCAGAGTGACAAGCAGGAGCAGAAAGTAGCAGTTTAAAAGAAGATGGAGGTGTTGCGGGTGAATTGAGAGCAGACGGGAGGAGGGAGAGGGAGGCAGAGAAGGCACAGTGGGTTCCATGTGGGAGCAATCCACTTACTTGAACTGATAAAGATTTAATTAACACACCACTCCGCAATTACGCCTTAATTGAAGTCATTTGTCCCCTTGTTTGAGTGAGCAGGCACGACGCCGCACGCCTCCCAAAGACGTCAGGGAAAGGGCAGGGAGGTAGTCGGTTTAAAGGTGACTTATTTCAGCTTTCTTAGACTACTTTTTAACACTCAGAGAGAAATGTTATCGTTTTGCTTAAAATGTTTCACTTGCCTGGGATCTAGAAGCACACTTATGTCAATATTTTATGAAGCTCAGGTCACCAGTGGAGGAAAAAATAAAGGACTATCACAAGGGACTGAAAAACATCATAGATTTCTGTAGAATTGGTGCCACTCTAGTGCACTTGTTGTTTACATTTCCTAAGACATTGCCCTGTCCATATTTGTATAGATATCCAGCATTTTTTCACATTGAGAACTGCTGTGTTTTCCTTTAAAAGTGTTCCTTTAATTTTTTTTTGTTGAGTAGTTATGGCCCCGAAGGAAAGACAAGAGTGGAATGACACACCTAAAACCCATCCGTCCATGTTAGAACCAAGTTAAGCCAAGGTGCCAGTTAGAGCATCTCTAATTGTAAGAACTTTTTTGTAACAAGAGATGAGACATATTTTCAATAGAATTTAATCAGTTGATATCTTGTAAAAAATGTGAAATAAAAAAGCTTTGTCTCATCTAAAGTCTTGATCTGTGCATTTGTATTAAAAACAAAACAAACAATGTAGAATCAATGAGTGAAGTACTAAATTCTGTTAATCTGGAGTGAGAGAAATGTCATGTTGTCCAAAATGGTGGGTGACCAATGAGCTCTTTTGTTTCACCTGCATCACTGAAAAAAAAAAAATATCTGACTCCA
>KN502444.1:13983-33406 GCA_000787155.1 Scartelaos histophorus | reverse complement strand
ATATGTAACATATAACAATTATACATGTTTTAGTTGAATCACCATCACAGGGTACAGTGACTTTGTGAAACATTTGGCAATTTGAAACAGGCCTGCAGAAATAACAGCTTTAAACATAAACAAAGAGTTGTGTCTAAAACAGAAAGAGATAATGATCATGCTGCTGCTAGAAATACTCAGGTCACCTTAAAAACGAACCAGTGTATTTGTAACTGAAAATCAACCACCATATTTGTACCAATGTGGGCACACTGACCTCAGCACCAGGACACAGGCAGCCACCAGAGTGTAGGCCAGCAGTGTGCCTATGGACATGAGGTCCACGAGGTCCTTCAGGTCAAACAGGCATGCCATGATTGCTAGGGAACAAACAACAGATATTTAAAGGACACTTAGAATGACCATAACGTCACAAGACAGTGGCTTGTTCTGGCCCTGGGCTGTTCAAATTGCAAATAAATAGTTTAAAGTTTCCACATTCTCTCACAGGCATGTACTAGTAAAAAAGGCCAGCACAAGAAAGACAGACTCTAAGCATGGACACTTCCTTGTTCTTTTCTTTTTTTGTTTTAACACAAATAGTCTTTTGTGCATGCAGGTTATACCGGGAAGTGCCAGTAACCCTTTGAACCTAAACCTCCCTCTCTATGTGCCCCATCGGCACTTCCTCTTTAGAGCTGGACATGCATTTCTTGTCTTACCAGACAGGACACCAGCAGCAACAGTAGAGGTAATGGGGGCTTTCCTCTCGCTGACTTGGGCCAGGAAAGAGAAGAGCAGACCGTCCCGTGCCATGGCAAAGATTATACGTGGCAGGGGGAACATGGAACCCAGCAAACTGAGGGAGTATGCGGATCAAGTGTCAAATTGGGGCAACATTAGGGGTTGGACAAAAGCATTCAGTTTGACAACTGAATTTATGTTTAGAAAGTATGATGCCAAACAGAAAAGTTGTGGGTTTCAGAGGTACATGCATTTTGTTTTTTCATGCCATTATTGCTGTTTAGTATTGGTAGTATTTCCCACAAATCTGAAAGTTCCCTGCACCCAGAGGTTGTAACACTGATGTGGTGTAGAACAGTACAGAGTTTGATAGTGGGAGATAAATTAGCAGTCAGTGTCAAGGACAAATGGATGTTGTCATTAGTTTCTCAGCAGGGGGAATCATTATTTTGATTGTGTTTAACTCATATTTTACTCCACTTCACTACTAGTAAACCATGAATCCATGTACAGTCTATGAGTTAATGATAAGACAACATAACCCAGAATACACCAAGTGGGTAAATTAGGTTGTAGAATGTAATATAATAACATAAAAATAATTGTTTTTAGTACCGCTCCATACTCTGTTATTACCTCTCCAGACAGAACCACACACTTGGAAAAAACTTTACAAAGATGAGTGGATCTGGAGCCATATTTTGCCTCCCTGATTTTAGAGGGCATGATTGACAGGCGGTTTAACCAATCAGAGAGACGGATGATCAGTGCCTGTCAAAAACAAAGACACAGTGCAACTTTTTACAGAACCAACAAAAAAAGCACCAAACTATTACTTATTTCAGTTAAAAGAAGTTATTTAGTTCTGAATGTTACAAGGATTTTCGAGAGGAGACGTCTTCTGCATTTGAAGGACACACGATTCAATTTAGCAGCTGTGGTTGGATTGTCTCAGGTTTGGACAGGGGGTTTTCATGCTCTGTGGTCCGGTTCCAGACCCTTCTGGACTTGAACAGAGTGTAGAAGGGATTGGCTTGTCAGGCAACCTCTGCTATACTCTGAGTGAGTTCCAGGTGGATTTAACCAATCACAGTATAGTGTGAACTGTCTGAAGAAGCAGATGTCTTTAGTTAACTCTAAAAGGCAATACAAGACAACTGTGTGTAGATAAGTGTATGCAAACTGGGAATTATGTCCTGGGTCCCAAAAAAAGTTATATTCATTTTCATGTATTGTATTCATGTATGTCATTTGTGTTTTATTATTTGTAAAACCAGCAGTAAGTTTGCAAGGCAGCACATGCAAAGCAGTGGCTCTGTTAGACATGCGTGTTAGTCTCACCCGCCCCTGTGCCGGACGCGAGGGTGGCGGTTAGTGGGGTTTTGGTGCGGGGGCTGATGAACGCCATGAACTTGAATAGCAGCCCATCCTCAGCCATAGCCCAGAGCACTCGAGGCATGGGGAACATTGCACCTATCAGGCTAGCAAAGCAATTAGTCAAACATACCAGATGCACATTTCATTTACAAGAACAAGAGACTCACAATGATGTACAAATCATTATTTTGTAATGTATGTAATTACTGATTTGACATGTTTGCAAATAAGGAAGAAGGTTCAGAAATGACATGACTTTATGCTCATTTTGCCCAAAACTGTACATAAAAACAGTGATCATGATGATGACAATGATAATATTAGTTGGTGAGTCAGGGTAGTGGTGTGTAAACTTACCTTGTAGACAAAGCACAGAGTGAACCAACAGCCACAGCATATTTGGCCCCTCCCCAACCCACGTAGTTGAAGGCAACGGGTAGAGGGCTGTTGGGATCCAGCAGGTAGTACGGCATCATCATAGTGAGAGCGGCAGAGACCCCAAAGTACGCCACAAAACAGATCAATAAACACGACACAATACCAATGGGGATGGCCCGCTGGGGGTTCTTCACCTCCTCACCTGTAGAGGCAGTGTATGTGTTACTACATAGACTGCTGAAAGTCACAGAACATTTAAAGATTTTCATTGCATACACTACTAGTTAATATCTTACAACAACAACTTACAGCTTTTACTGATTACCACTGTAATGCTAATTTATTCTTAATTTAAAAAAAAAATGATGGCCATGTTGATGTTATTACTTTTATTATGTTTGTTTTTTGTGGTGTTTTGTTTTTGTTTTCAAACTAGTAGGCTGAAACTTTATAGGGACTCTGATCTGAATGGTCACTACCTAAACCCCAGCACCTGCAGGGATTGAATAAGTGCTCTGGAGGTTCTGAGCTTTCCCGTGATACATGGCCTGTCCATACACTAAGAATGAGAAAACACAAAACTATAAGTCAGGTTCAGTTGTGTTTTTAGTTATTTTTTAGAATGCAGGTTATATGCCACTAATTTAATTCTAGTATATTAAAATAAAGTGTCAAAGTGTAGTTGTTGTTGTAGTTGAATTCCTCTCCCTGCCACATTATCAGTCAGTGTTTTGGCATTCTTCCAATAGCTCTAAAAAAAACATTGCATTTGAGGAACATTCTGCACAGTGTATTTGCAGCAGTTTGGACAAGGAGCTTATTTTTCCCAAAGCCATTCAGCTGCAGGCCATTACGCAACTGCTCCACTTAGACCAACACTCCAGTCTTGTACTAAGATGATGGAGTGTGTAAGCATTTCTGTTTTTCCTCAGCACGGTCATTTATTACACATGGCAGGTACTCTGTTTGTGTGTAGCCATTGTAAGCACCGTAGCCTGCATACACGTACTAGTATGTCACCTGGCTACATGTGCATATGACATAATTACTGAGGGCTGTTTTGGTTAGTGTGACAGATCTGCCCCCACTCAAACTGAAGCAATCATTTCCACCGAGTGTCAGGTTAACCAATCAGACTGCAGGGAAAATGGGGAGGTGAATACCAGGGGTACAGCCAAAAGTCAAGCTGGAAACAATCAGAGAAATCACTTCTTTAAATACACTGAGAAGTTATTCACAGGTGTAAGTTACAGTGGGTTAGGCAAAAACTGCAGCACTACTCACTGATTTATATTCAGCAAAACTCCCCAGGGACTTGTCCGTTTATCAGGACCAGTGAAAGATTTAGGCCAAATGTATGACTTTCTTTTTTCTTCCTATCTTATGTAATACTCCAAGATGTTTAGGCGTGCTTAGGATATGACAAGTTTAAAAGATCCAGTTACACCTCTACCTACCCCCAGGGCCCACTCAAGCCGGTGGTTCTACTGTAAGGAGAGAAAGCTACTAGAGCACTAGACTAGAGCACACTTCTGTGTACTGGCCTGTGGTGGCGATGCAGTCGAATCCCACAAAAGCATAAAAGCAAGTTGCAGCTCCAGACAGGACCCCAGTAAAGCCAAACGGCATGAAGCCCCCAACTCCCAGCTGTTCTTTGGTCGGCAAGACATTTGTCAAACTGCAAAAGAAGTATAAAGAAAAGTAATCACAATCAGACAACTAAATCTCTTAATGAACAGACAGTTTACTAATATATAATACTATATACTACTGAATACTACTATAATACTACTTAATAGAGGCATTAGGGTTATGAATTACGGTTAGTTAGTGTAGTAGTGGTTACTAAGCCTGAATAATTCTTGAACTATTTGTTCATTATGATTTGGGTTTTTGATCATGCTTTATTAAAGCTATTAAAAATGTTGGATTATCAAGTAATAAAAAGTGAATTTACACTTACAAAACAAATAACTGACTGCATGTGTAAGTTATACAAATTAGATAAAATAAGATTTTAAGCATATGAAATGTTTCTGTGTGGTATTTACTTGAAGCTGGAGTTACTTGTGTAGTTGTCATTGAGTATCTGTTCAGGGTCTAGTTGCCAGTTCTTCAAAGTGCCTTTGACTAGTCCAGAGATCACCATGAACAATAGCACCAGGATGTTAATGCATGTGAACACCTTATTCACCATCGCTGACTCTTTAACTCCAAAGGCCAGTAACCCTGGAAGAGAATTATACGGCAAGATGTGAAAAACAACAATAATTTGCAAATAAATGAAAAATACAAAAAGACTATTCATTAGGACAATCAATGACATGTATTGACTAAAACTAGGCATATTACTAATTTAGTTTAGTTCGAAACAATTACAATTTACACACGTTATATACTGTACTACATTCATCGTATTGTATACAAAAAAGTATATATCCTTCGTACCTGTAAGTGTGATTATGATGATAACAGCAAACAAGTCAGGGTACTTTGCTAATACACCAGGAGCATTCATGGACATGTATGTGGAGCAGAAGTGCTCGATTCTCTTCCCTATCAACTCGTCAAATGTAGCGCTCCATGCACGGGCCACACTGGAGGTGCCTTTAACACACAACATATATTTTATGGGTAAGAAGCTATTCAATTGTGAGACCATAGAACATGTTTAGCATTACCAATAATATAGGCGAGTATGAGGTTCCAGCCTGTGATGAAGGCCCATAGTTCACCCACTGTCACATATGAGTACAGATACGCTGAGCCTGTTTTAGGAACACGAGCACCAAACTCAGCATAGCACAGACCGGCTAACACTGAAGCTAAAGCTGCTATCAAGAAAGACAGCACAATCGCAGGTCCTGAAAGACAGAAAAACAAAATGATACACTTACATAATCAGCCATTACATTATGACCACTGACCACTGGCTGTTTTTAAGCATCTTACTAGGGACACAACATGAGATACTGAATTGTATGAGTAAAACAACAAGGAGAGAGCATCTAAACAAACAGATTTCAGTCTGCACCAGTTTGCAGTGGTCACTTTATTAAAGGGGATCCTACAAAGAAACAATGCTGAACCAGCAACAGTTGGTCCATAAAGAAATATCAACTGAAAAAAGATGTGACTATAGAGTCTTTTACACCATTGTGCATTACATTGCATGAGTGTGAGTGCATTTGTATGCACGAGAAGAGAAAATGTGACAAAATCATATAATACACTTAAACCTTCATTAAAGGTACCTGAGTTTTGCCTGGCTACAGCTCCAGCTAACACATAGACTCCTGCTCCCAGAGTACTGCCCACGCCAAGGGCCACCAGGTCGAAGGTGTTGAGACATCGGGACAGTCGGGACTCCTCTGAGTTATAGTTCACCACCTTCACCCTCAGAACTTGCTTCCCAAAATGCACAAGCTTTTCCAGCGCCATCAGTGACAGTGAGGCCGCGGGGACAGGAGGGGAGGGGCCAGAGGGGGTGTCGGCCTGGGTTCAGAGTTCAGAAGTCACAGGGGAAAGGTTACACACTCCTCTCTCTAGAAGAGACAAAACATGAAGACTGGTGATGGTTTCTGATAAAAACCAAGTGTTGTACATGATACACGAATGAAGCCACAGTTGTTTTGTATGTCGTCTTTTTAACAGATCAAAGATGGGTAACTAATCCAAGCAAAGTCATTTAAATATATCACACATAAATAATACATATTCTATATAGTTTTTAAATATATTTATAACTTAATGATGTTGACTGCACAATGAATTTGACACAATGGAAACAATTATGCAACAACGCATTGTTTTTTCTGAAAAATTGTAAATAGCAACTTCCAGCAAGTGTTCACATAGTATTAGTCAAAGTACATAGAAAATTACTTCATTTTTTTCTCAGCTCTAAACCTGAGCTTTCTACACTACAGCAAAGCCTATGGCTTTTAAATGCAACAAGAAAACAGTAACTTAATATAAAAAGTTAAAAAAGTAAAATTTTGTGCTATAAGTATAAAAAAAAAGGGTCAAACAAAACCACTTATGTAACCTCAAAAAACTGGGGGTCCGTTCAAATGCATTAGTGTTGCCGACACATGTTACATAACAGACACAGAGGAGACATGGAAAAGCCTCTGAGCAAGGGCCACAACAGAAGAACATCTGGAACACGCTTACACTTACAATACTGCAGTTTAACTGGAACAGTCCTTAGTTTACTTACAGGTTACTTTAACCAAACACTTTCAGACACAATGCAAAACAATCTGCAGCACTATATGCAAGTATGGAGAGGATCTTTCTCTGTCAGTCAAACATCCCATGCACATTCCTGCGAAGTGAGATCATTGTCAAGATTATACCATTGCCTAAGAGCAGAATATATGGACACTGGACAGAGAATTGGAAAGGGAGTATAAACAAGTTAAGTGACAAGTGATGCGCCTAACAGTCTGGGGTTAAGGCTCGTCTCCAAAATCCAGACATGGGGACATGACCCCCCCAGTGCTCATGTGGTCAAGCTAAGTAAGGAGGTCTGACATGTGTTCTGAAAATTTACCAATAGAAATGACTTGTCCTTTTTAGTATCACCTAAAAGGAAATAAACCCATATTAATAAAACTGAATAGGCCTAATAATAGTTTAACATATCATTTTTCCCTAATACCATTTGCAAATGTCTTTATAAAGCAATTGATAAAGCACAGAGCGCATACAGCAGAGTCAGTGGCTTACACGAACCGCTTGACCTCTTTTTGACTTGAGTGAGTTATGCAACTGCAAGTCAATATAGTTTTCAAATAATGACAGATGAAACCTACAAGAATATGGACCAGCCTACAAAAATAACCAACGGAGGTCTAAAACAAGAAGTAAATCACATGTAGGTGTTAAATGTTACACTGTAATAGCCCCTAATGGCCCATGAGGGAAACCACTATCAAAGTAAACATGCCCTCACAGTAATGACAAAGTGATCCGTTCTAATACACAAAAGCACTTCACCTGTTGCACTCATAAAGCTTTGACACACACACAGTAGGATTGCATTTGGCTTATCCATACTCGTGTTTGATGGCTGTGGCAGGGAAATACAATCTGCCTCAATCACATGGGCAGGCTATTCCCAGAACCTTTCACTTCGACTGCAGATACACATATGCACACAGGGAAGCATGGGAACAATTTAACAGCTATGACACCAGTGGAAATTTGAATAATTGTAACTTAATACAGACATGCTGTTCTATAGCTCCTGCTGCATGCTGACAACCCACTGACCTACTTCGCATATGATGTAAATAAACGCATTGTTGGACCATTTATGGCTGCATTATTACTGCACAACTGATGTTCTTGGCAGACTCTATGGAGTAATTCAACAAAGGCGGAGTCGAGTTCGGCCAATTCCAAGTGCATAAGAAAGAGGTGTGTCCTAATCAACCAATCAGCAGAGAATGGACAGGATTTGACATTTAAAGGCAGCCAACTAAAATCCCCTTTTTGTTCATGCAATTTTGTACAATTGTAGTATTCATTTACTCTCAGTTACAATTACAGGAAGCTATTTTTCTAGTCACAGCTGCCCTGAGGCACACTAGCAGCATTACGGTTGCCATTCTGTATCAAACTCCAACAGTCACACACTCACACAAGTTTGAAGTACACCTGCTAAGTCTAAGAATTACAGCTGAGTTTGCTTAGTTTATGAGCACTTAAACCACCTCCTCCTTCTGCCACTTTCAGTTTTTGTGGAAGCCTATTCATTACTCACTGATCTTCACTGGTTATCTTCAAATCTAAATACAGATTTGATCAGTTTGAACTGTTTGCCTCTCCTCTTTTTTTCTCTTTTGCTGAGTTCCTTTGAGTCTGTTCCTCCATGGTCTGCTTCAGTTGATGCAAGTAGCCTGTCCACTGACTCTTCTTGTCCTTCTTGTCCTGAGAATGAGGATCTGTTGTTTTAGTTCGACCACTGCATTTACCCTGATCCACTTAACTCTATTGTCAAGACTTACAACAGTGTCACCTCCTTCTGTCTGGATACCAAGCAGTTTCTGTTAACAAAAGCGAAACAGTATCATGGGGTCAATGGGACACGCTCAATATACTGTCCCATGGCAGTTTACATTTACAGAAAAGCATAAACTACACACCCAATGTCATTTTCTTGGAAAACTCTAAAATGTCAGGTCAACATCACCAGCCTCAATAGGATGAGGGTGCCACTCTAACTCCTCTTTCAGAAGAAATATAAACGTCAGGCTCCTTGTTCTAACATTTGTGCAAGAGAAGTCCATGGTGTCACAGTCTCACGCACACAGCACTACACACGGTGTCTTTTTCACCACGTGCACTGCAGAAACATGCTCACACAGGACACATTTTATAAAAACCTGTCATTCTAGACATCAAACAATAGTTTGAACACTTCCAAAGAACACAATGTGAATGGTAACCTGTAAATGGTTCCGGGCTGTATCTAGAACATATTGTTGCAGAATAATAAGAATAATCCGTGTTCATGCAGTAAACTTGTTTTTAAAAAAATATACTTTAAACATTATTAAAGAGTACTTTCAATAAACTACAACCAACACCCCAAACAAAAGGAGTCACAAAACAAATTGCAAACACCTAGGCTGTGTATAACTTGATAATTAATAAAACATCTAGATGTAATTATTACAATTTGTATATTTCTATAAACTCGTGCATAAGGCGTCTTGGTCCTAGTTCTCATTTCCAGCAGCCGTGCCAACAGCAAGACAAGCTGCGTCTCTGCTGTGGCTCCGAGCATGTGGTTTGCAGCGTGGCTTTTTAACATTTTACAACTTTACAAAAGGCTGCAAACCAGGAGGGCAGTGAAATCAAATGTCATTTAAAAAACGAAAAACGCACCAAAATGTGAAGACATGCGTGCGTAAAAGAGCTCCTGACTTTACCTTGTAGATCCTGCGTAATCGCATGAAGGAGAGCTCCAAATCTGTGACAACCTTTCTCTACATAAAACAAAAATAAAAACACAAACTTAAGCTGGAGGTCATTCTTACAGAGCAGTAGTCAGAGCGAAGACTTGACGATTGGAAGGGAAGAATTTGAAGGTTTCAGGTTGCTTCGTTTAGCGCGTTTTAGTTGGAGGAGGGGGCACATGCGCGCTGCCCC
The DNA here is from genome assembly GCA_000787155.1 of Scartelaos histophorus. NCBI lineage: Eukaryota > Metazoa > Chordata > Actinopteri > Gobiiformes > Gobiidae > Scartelaos > Scartelaos histophorus. The sequence goes on along the minus strand of KN502444.1, from coordinate 23,764 downwards.
GCCCGTACCACTCATTGAGCAATAGTCAATAGGCCTGGAGCTGTTCATAGCGACGCCCAAGTCACAAGAGGGGCCCTCAGATGAACCACAAGTCACCCTAATGTTCCCTCTTTATTATGCAAGGAACACTACAGAACTGGAAACTAGATAACAAGATTTACTTCATCCATTGTTACCTTATATTTGCGCAATGTCTTATGCAAGGGTGTTTACCAGGAAACTATAAATCCATCTAAAACGGTATTCAATTAAATAACTGCAACAATGCATTGATTCAAATCTGATTTTATTCACAAACAAATAAAACACTAAGGAAATGTACACACACAAAGAGGCAGTCAGTCTTAATGGGCAGGCAGTAGGACACCAAACTGAGCCAAAAATAGTTTGTTTTTTAACCTTGTCCAAACAAACTGAAGTGGAAAGTGTTCAATAATGTTGCCAGCATAATGTAACAGTGAAGACCTACAGGGCTGGCAGACAAGGCCTCTTTTCATCAATATTGGTTTTGTTTTAGTAAAATATACACTATTCACAGTATTTACAACCAAATATGTTTTAAGAGCTTTTTTGACATCAACAAGTGTGCTTAAGTTTAGTCTACAGCTGACACCCTCTCACTCCCAAAGCTGCTTGATTTCTTTCACTCCTTGCTCTGTTGCAACATGAAGAATATGGCCCAAGGCATTGATTTGGCTCAACATCTTCACCACTTCTTTGATGCGCTCTCTAGTGAGAAGTACAAATAAAATGCATTAAAATAATACACTGCAGTATTCTTGGATACATTTTGTCTCATTTTGTACGTACTTTGCAGTGCGACGCTCTATATCGGAAACCCCCAAACTGCCACGATAAAATGTGTTGGCCAAGTGGGCAAGGTAACGTGACAGGGGCTCCAGCTGAGGCAACGTCTGCTGGCCCTTCAACACCACAAACCACTGCTTGGGCAATAACTCCAGCACCTAAAAAAACCCATTTCATTTTAATTTAGTAATTTATCGATAAACTACCTTCTGTTCATCTCTGTAGATATTAAGCATATTCTTCTTTTGCCTGGAATGTTCCACGGTATAGCATTGCACTAATCTATCGCTATGCAGACAAGCAGGTGATGCCGGTAAAATCTGTGGAGAAGTGAGCCTGCTCACAGTAAGAATCCACATTTATCAATATATGTGAGCCATTAAAACAGAATAAATGGAAATAACTGAATAAATACAAGATCGCCAACTTTAAATGCCATACTGGGGAACATTCAAGGCAAACAATAACATGTCCCCCACTAGAAATGTTACATTGTGCACTTTTAAAGTAAAATATTTGGCTTTGACTAAAAGAGAAGAAAAAGTAAAGACATAATGTACTCAAATCTGTAGGAACATTCTGGCTTTTGGAGCATGTAATGACAAGACAGAAAGTAGTGCGCTTGATGCATGAAATTGAAACCATATATGACCCTAAGCTACATCTGCCCTTAGAATGGTTATATAATTTTACTTTACTGATTTGTCATTATCAGCACAATAACGATACCTTCTGGCACTTGAGGATGTTGTCCTCTGTAGAGTCGGAGGTTTGCAGTGCGGACACAATGTATCGGTTTAATATGCTGTCCAGAGCCATATCCTTTAGAGTTGAGGTTGACAGGATGCCCTCCCACAGTAGGATATTCCCTAATAACTGAGGAAAAAGAAAGGAACATCTTAAAATGACTATTTACACATTTCATATTAGATAAATTAACAGAAATGGTATTTTGAAATAGTGAATGTGTACACAGTTGAGAGGAAAATAAAGCCATATAAGTGTAGCTTACCTTTATACATGACCAGAACTGTCTCTGGTAAAACAGGTAGGGACTGCCATTCTTGTTGTCCATTATGCTAAAATAAGTAACAAGCACAGTGAGAATAGCTGGATAGATGATTATAAGTAGATTTAGAAAAAGTCATACTTTTTGGGGTACAAGGGTAAAAAGAGATCTTCATCTATAGATCTTCTGTTACGTAAAACAACCGCTTTTAACAGTTCCTGCACAAAGAAGCAAATAATTGCATCAGGCTTAAAATAAATGTAATTAAAGATTAACATAAGAAATTACCTGTGTGAATTTGTTCTCTCCATGCAAGACTGTGGGGTATTCCTTCATCAGTCTCACGATAAAGCTCACCAGTCTTGCAGTCTGACTTCTGGACATAGGATCCCACACCTGCTCCACTAACACTAGCACATTTAAAACAACAAATTAAGCAATCATATTAATTTAGATTTTTACATTCCACATTTTTAAAAGGCCACTACCTGTGAGTTTGGAGAGAATAACCTTCTCTACGAGCGCAGGCAGCAGACCAATGTCTGCGTCTTCTTTCTTTAACATGCTGTGCTCTTCAAAGCCATAAAATAAAAGGGATTCGAACCAGAGCATGTACTCAAAGTTTGCACATTCAGCCTGGGAAATGTTTAAATATAAAATGTTTGTTTTGGCTGATAAATAGTTCAGTTACATTAATTGGCCAAATATGCTTTACCTCAAGTGGATTCCATGTAATCAGTTGTAGGCGAACTAAAGGGTTAAACAACTTGGGCAGGCAGAGGCCTATATATGCCTCTCTGTAGCAATCTGCGTACGCTTTTCTCCACACTTCAAAACGGGACTTAATGCAGTCTAGAGAATGAAAGTCTTCCAATACATCTTCAAAGATTTTCTTACAATCCTTTGTGATGCGATCTACAGGATATAAGGCTACAGTTAGTGGCAAGTGGAGTATATTTGTTTGAATTACCAAGATTTTGTAATACCTTTCTCCATATTGAAGCTGGTGATGTCAGTGGTGGTCTCCTCGTCATCAGAAGACAAGCCCTCTTTGTGGTCTGCCCTTTTTCCATTCTGCTCCCTCGCCTGTCGCCGCCGAGTTCTAACCAAAGAAAAACAATTAAATCAATTTGTATATAATACATCACCATAAAAAAATATTTCTATATTGTTTTAGAGCCCATTATAATCCTTAAGCAAACATACCTTCGGGCCTCTCTTTCAGCTATCCTCCTCTGACGACTGTGTTCTTGTAATACAGCGCGATCCCTGCCCAGACTAGGAGCCATGACAGCTTTACCTGAAATAAAAAGGGACTATGTGAGGACTAATTAGAGGAAGAATGGATTCTTTGTATCATGTTCACTCAACAGTTTGAAATGTATATTAAATTAAACAAAATTTACTGCTAAAATAATTTATTTAAAAGCATTTTCTGTATGTTTATGAATATCATTTTTGTCACTTACCTGTCTTCATTTTCACATGCTACATAGTCAAAGCCACAATGGACAAACCACTATTTATGGCTGTGACATCTTTACTTAGTGGCTCACTGCTCACTGTAAATCATCTTGATTTACAATCATCCTGCTGACTGTAGCACTCCACCATAACAGGAGTAGCTCAAGTAGCCTCTATAATGCATTTTTCATATTCTCAACACTCACTCACTGAATGACAAGCAGGGCTGTCTTTATCAAGACCAAGCACACTTGAAAAAAACATGACGGGGGAAATGGAAATGATAGGACTCGCACTCACACTCACGCAAACGCACACAGTACTAACAAGGCTGTTCAAATAAATCTTAAAAACCTTCAAGATGGACTGACTTGAAAGGCTTGCAAACTCCGCCGATTCATCTTTAATATCATCCTGTCTTCTCTGGACAAGTCGAGATGCCCGTTGCCTTAGTAACTGGTGCATGGCAGCCTCCAGCTCCAGGACGGCCGGTACCTGAAAGATATGATGCGTTCTGTGATCTCTGACCCAAACAACAGTGGGGCTCCCAAACACCACAGCTGTTGCGCTGGAGGGAAATAAGCAGTCAAAAAGCAGGACTGCAGCTGATCCAGTCCTGTCCTGTGAAACTGATGTAATTTACACAACACTCCACATGGGTATAATATAAAGCCAACAGTTTCATAATATGACACTTATAAGGGTTTGCTTCACATTAGCAATGCACCGGTACACGTTAACACATGCCATGCACTTCTGTTAATTACAGCTGCACTGCCTCATGACAAGCTATAACAAAGTTCTAGTTTTCACATATTAGTTTGATTCAACTCTGCTGCTTTCATTGTGCTGTGGATAGATGAGGCATTAGAATGATTAAAGAACTACAAGACGTTGTCCCGTTTTTCCTGCTGTAGGATCAAGAAGTAACCATTTACATTTTTAATTGCTCAGTTTAGTTGCCAATTCTACTTCTGATGACAGATTGAGGTCAGAATTTTATAATTTTATTCCAAGTCTTTTGAAAGTATTTTATTAAATTTGATGTTATTAACCACATTTGTGTGTGGGTGGTACTAACATCTAGAAACAGATCACACTGTATAAAACAGAAACCTTTAAATAATAAGATACACAGTTTCTCCCTTACCTTTTCACTGAAACACTCAAGCAAGTCTCGAACATACCCTCGCATCTCTTGCAAGAATTTATATTGATCTGCTTTGTCATTTGAAGTGTCCTCCATGTCATGTATGGCACTCTCTGACGAGGACAGGTCCTCCTTGATTTGTTTGTAGCGGCTGTTGTTTGCATCATGGCCTGCATGCATTTGGCTGAGCCTAAAGACACAGAAACATACAGGGAGAAGAAGCAAAAGAAACTTGTGACAAGATCAACAATGAGAAGTTAATATGTTAATATAGAATGTTAATATCATAATAAAAATAATTCTGACAACCAAGTACAAGTCTTATAGGAGACTATTACATTTAATAATATTAGTGTGTTATAAACCCTCAGTATCACAGCTGAATGCATCTGCCTCTTAGATTTGCAAAGAGTAATGCTGAGTCTTGGACTGACAGGGGACGTTGCTGCAGCCTTTACTGGACCTACCTCTCCCGCAGGCGTTTCTTTACCATATCAACGGATACAGGAGTATGGTCAGCACTTGGGATTCCGAAGTGCATGGCCCCATTATCAGTCCTGATAACTGCTTTTCCAGGCTGAGCAGGCTGAGTAGGCTGCGGGGTCGCAGTACTGTATGTAAAGGACATGTTGTAGGATGCACCATAAGGCTGGCCCTCATATGCACTCGGGTAATACACCGTACTGTCCTCTGGCTGAGCTGTTTGAACCTAAAAACAAACAATAAAAATAAAATTGGCAAAACACAACTCAGCTAAGATGGTATACAGGCTTGTCTCATGAGGCTTACCTGAGGTATGCTGATTCCTTTCCTGATCTGTTCTTGTTCCCAACGGCTGACCTCTTCATCCTGACCTGCATCCAGCGCTTCATCATCACTGCCTTCAATTCCTGCAAAAACATAGTATGGAGAGTTTGTTTAATTGATAATTTAACAATTTAGCATCTGTAGCAGTCAGTATCGTACCAATCTCTTCAGCGATTTTTTGTCGTTGAGTTTTATTCTTGACTCCACTGAAGCGGATCCTCTTTTCCTCATCATCGTCGCTGACTTGGTCCTCCTCACGAACTAATCGCTTGGAAACTTCTGGTTCTACCGGGGGTGCCTCAACACCTAGCTCTCGAGCCATTTGACGACGTTTTCTTGCAGCGTGAATAAAGGCAGCATCTGGTATCTCCCCTGCACAAAAAATAACAACAATAACTAACACAATTATAAAATAAAACATAATAAACACAGTGGCTAATGGCATACCAGGCTTCAGTGTGCTGAGAGTAGACAACGTATTAAATGTTCCTGCAGTGCTACTTCTTGGACCACTCTTCACATCATCCTCTACATCATCAGCACTGTCCACCTCCATCTCCTCCTCGCCCTGGTCACTCTCAGGTCGGCTAGAAACCTCCTCTTTGATGACTGCCACAGGATGAGCTTCTAATAAGGTTGGAAATGTATAATACATTTATTGGTCATTTTATTAGATAATGCATAAACAACAAAAATATCTACATACCTGATTTAATCTCATGTTTCACAGAAACAGTTTTCTGCAAGTCTTCTTTGTATTCCCTTTTGAGCTGCTTTACAATTTTCTTGCTGTGATTGGATTTCTTAACTCTAAACACCTCGGAACATTCTGTTTGCACCCAGGGGAGACAGGACAGAAGCAAAATAAGACCAATGTGACGGAAATGATGTGCATATTCCAAGTAAACTTTACGTACTCTACGTAATTCAACTGAGCTGTCATTTAACTAGATCATTCTGCAGATAGCACACTCAGCTAACAAGCTAACTAGCCAACAACAGTGCCGGTGTCCTACCTTCTTCGTCCTCAAAACTCAACACGCTGACCGCAGTGGGCCCCTGGCTGAGGGCCGACTCTTTGCTCTTCTTTTCCTTCTTCAAGGTTTTACTACTATTACTGCCGGTGCTGCTGCTGGTGCTGAACAGGAACCCGTTGCTCTGGCTGATCTCGGCGGCGCTGGACGTGCCCATGAACGGGATCTCCGCCACAGGCCCAAACATGGTCGGTGCCAGGAGAGGCTGATCCTTGCTCTCCTCCATCTCCTCGTCGTCCGACTCATTTCTGCGCCGCAGGTTAGCTCGCTTCGCCCTCTTAAACATTTTTGCTCTGTATTTATTGCAACAGTGAATGCAGTATGTTGATTTTCTTACTCTACGTTGACACTATCCTCATTTTACCCGGTCCGCCATTTTCCTCTACCTCCTGTTTCTTCTGCTCAATTAGAGGCATTTCTAAGCCTTCAGCGGCGACCTACTGCCACCTGGTGGCCATAAATGGCCATGCCGCTTCACCGAGCTGTCTGCAACATTACAATAGAAGTGTCTAGTCGACTGTTAAAATAATTGCAGTCATATTTGATAATCGTAATCATTATATTAAACAAACTATGAAACACAGATAGTGGCATTAACAAATTAAAATGTCATAAAAGAATGGGTTTCTTATTTTACAAGCCTACTTTATTTGTAAATTATCTACATCTAGTGGCCACTATTCACATATAATTATTTGACAAGAAGACTTCTCGAGAGAAAAAGTTCTCAGTTGGAGCCCTAACTAAAACTCCTGTGTAAAACAAGCAGAGTGCTCCCTCCATGCCTTTTCTTTTAGCCTAAAATGTATTTATATAGGCCAGATTTATGTAGCCATTTTAGCCGTTTTAGCCCTGCATGTCTATATTTAGAGCAGCACCATACAAATCAACACAAGATCTGGGTTGTTATGATAACTAAAATATCGTGATATTGTATTGTCAGAAGTCTCACAATAATAATGTCACCTGTTGCAATATATTGACTCACAGGCTCCTTTGCTTAAATGCCATATGTTTTGTTAGAGCAGCTTAAACTGCTCAGGAAACTACATTAAGTCCCTGTCCCTGTGGATTTATCCAAAATCACAAAATCCTTGTTTTATACAAGAAATGTGCCCATATTTTTGACCAATTAGGTACTGGCCAACAGTAAAGAGAGATATTGTCGTTTTTTTTATAATTCAATTTGTTTAAAATACAGAAAAGCATGAGAAAATAACCAAAAAACAAAGAAAATGTACTCAGTTTTATATTCAGTTTCACAGACAGATTATACTGATTTACATGTTAGTCATGGATAAGTCATGAATGACCGAGTGCATAAACATTTTCCTTAAATCCACACTCATTTCACAGTTATATCATTACCAAGCACCCCTAACCAGTGGGGTTCTAATTTTTGAAAATCTTTTCACTCTTTTCACCCTTTACATATACCATGATCCTTTCCTCTGTGTCACTGCGGACAACATAAGCTTAATAAGCACTTAGTTCTTTGGATTGCGACAGTAATGATTCATACCAAAGTCTTTGTAGTGGCTAAAGAAGAGGTAAAGGGTAAAGACTAACCCATGACAAAGCAAAGACACTAAGCAAAGCAAAGACCCTAATAGTCATTGAATAGCTCTGGAACTAGTGCCTGTGGTGCACACAGCTCTTGGGTTGTTGTGGTAACTGAAATGCATTAATACAAACAGGCAGTGGCCCTTAACACACACTGTCTATGGGGGAGTGGGGGCCCCTTTTATAGTACAAGGCTCTTCCCCCAAATCAATTAACAAAGAAAATGGTCATTTCTCTATTAATATAAATTGATACATTCTCCCTTTAATATTGAAACATTACATAAATCAACAAAAATATCCTAATAATAGGCTCTAAGTACACAACATAATACAGAAGGTCACGTCGCTGGGACTGGCTTAGCAGCTTGCCCAAGGAGAAGCCTGTGATCATGAAGAAAAGTTTGGAAATGGAACAATGGCCATGGTGAGATGAGTGTCTGAGCAGTAATGGAGTGTGCACCCCCCTGACTGCTGCAATGGCTTTGTGAGGATAACCCAGGGACAGCAGTAAACGTTTCATTCATTTAGTAAACTGAGTGAGTGAGACACCAATATGTGTGTGTGTGTGTGTGTGTGTGTGTGTGTGTGTGTGTGTGTGTGTGTGTGTGTGTGTGTGTGTGTGTGTGTGTGTGTGTATGTATGTCGGCTGTTGTGACTATTCTGGCAAAGTCTTATGAAGGCATTTTTAAATAGTGGCATTTATGTAAAGTCTCCAATATAGGGAAATAAATATTGTGTCATGAGATGCACATCATGATAACATTGTTCTGAGAGATTTACATATCATTACACCCATACTTTTTATTGCCTTTAAGCAATAAGCAAGTAAAGTTAATTGGACTGCAGGCTGGACTTTATCATCATTATTTTTTTTTCATTCCTTTTTTTTGTTTGTTTGGTTTTTGTTTTTGTTTTTAGGAGTATAACTTAAATCCATGTGAGTCTAACATATCCATGCACCAGTGTGTAGCATGTAGTGTGTAGCCTGCGTATAGTGTTAACATTAAATTGTCAGCTCAGACTGATGTGGTATGGCTAATTAAAATGATGATCATCCTCTGCCATTAACTGTAATAGGAAATTAATATCTCTATTAGTGTCTTGCACCGCAGTCACTGAGCTTGTCTGGTTATGAAGGATGGATGTGTAGACTGTAATATTAGGCTCAGAATAACTCACAAGAAAGACTGCGTGAATGATTATTGTCGTCTACTATACTCAGAAAATACATTAATACAAATATGCAGTGTTACGGTTTAATCGGCCTTAAGGTGCATGTCCTATCTTCTTTTTGACTTTCAACATAAATCTGTAAAGACACCACGACATCTTTAAGCTCCCTAAATGAAGAATTATGAAGTTCAGCAACCTGCCACGTGGGGGCACTATTGTCATTCAATTAGAACAGTCTTGGCTTGATTTGCGTCCTAAGTGCGCTTTGCTTTACTCATGTATGCTAATGAAATACAATGACATTTCCTGATCCGCTGAATGTATCTGAAACAAGCCAACATGAATATAGATGACATCAGTGCTATTCAAAGGTTCACAGGCCTCATCAAATCCACTAACAGACAATACAAATTTGAATATTAAAAGACTAAAATTGTTACAATACTTATAAATAAATAAATACTGTAAAAATGTTGATTTATTTATTTAGTATGAAACCCTCATGTGAGAGGCGCATGGCCTTTAGGCGGGTCACACCCAATAGCCAGTGTGACTGACATACTACAGATTATTATCACTGCAGCTGCTGATGAGAGGCAGTCGTCCCATTCAACTATCCAGTATAGAATAAAAAAAAGTCTTCTGCATTTGACAAATCCTTCAGTCTGGAGCAGAGGCCAAACACACAGCAGCCCCCCCGACACTTGTCTGTATGTGTTTTGTATTTGTCACTTCTGACTTTGAAATGGTAACTTTGTTTGGTTTTCCATGC
>KN502444.1:3291-13957 GCA_000787155.1 Scartelaos histophorus | reverse complement strand
TTTCAATTGAATACATTTTCTCAAGTTGTTTTCTTCTGCTGAGTTGTTGCAGTGAAAAAGCGTAACAGGAAGAAAGTTGTGTGTTAGCGAGTGCCTGAAAGTGTAGTGTCAGCACACCGGTAGCATCACCTTTCCTTTCCGCCTCTCATCCTCTCATCTCTCCGTCAGGGAAACTTCAAAGACTAATCATCCACAGTTCACCTTATAGCTACACATCCTGCCACAAAGTCATGAAACTTGCCAGGAGCCAACATACTGTACGTCACTGTATGTTTACTAGGTAAGAGTCAAAAGTACTTTGTTGGAATTGCTACTTCCAGTGCAGCATTATGACCGACACTGGAACATAGAGCAAACTGCATCTATACTACTAATATCTCTGCTACTGTTTATTGCTCTTCCTGCATTATCGCTTTTGCAAAACGTTGACTGATGACTCAAGTCTTCAAAATTATTATTGAAGCTCTTTTGTTTTGCTGTTTTTGGGCAAATAAATAAAAATAACAAATCTAAACTTTAAATCAATTAACATTAAATTCTTGCTTACACTTAGAATTCCCTTCCCTTACATTAATAATTTAATAATTATTAACTAAAGATTTACAATTAAAAGTTTGATACTTCTTTAAGTGTTCCATATTTGTGCTTTTTAAACTTTAGCTACTCTGTTCCCTTTATTTAACTATATGTTCTTACACTTCTGACCATATTTGTTTACACAGAATACTGTGCAACTGACAAGAGTTAAACTTGACTGGGTGATCAGAGACCCCAGCTTCAAACCAATAGCTCCATCTTAGCTCTATCTTTCGTGTCAGTGGTGCTGTTGTGCCTTTTTGCAATCATCACTATGCTCATAGTCACTACTGTTTTTTCATATGCTTCTATGATGACATTAATAGCCACTACTTTTATTACAACCACTGTCATTTTTCTGCTACAACCTTCTACTTAAAGTGACTAACTACGAGTACACGCTGACTGTAATTACTGTCACATTTTTTACCTATTGGAATTGCAGAACAACTGAAGAGCCACTATTACCTTTACATTTCTGTTACTGTAATTGCCATACGTATTATGCTGTTTGCCAGTTGTCACTACTGCTACTACTACTACTACTACTACTACTACTACTACTACTACTACTACTGTTACTTAAGCTACTACTAATGTTACTGCAACTGCTGATGCACTGTACAACAGCCATCCAAATTACTACTGCAGCCATTAATCCTATTAGTAAATGTATACTAGCACAGACCAGACTACGGTGACTAGTGTATTTGAGTTGAAGAAGTATCTTACTTCTCCCCACCACTCGTGTTTACCCATTCAGTCTCACACTGACTCCCACAAACACTATTTAGCATATAACTTAAAGCCTGTCACCCGTCTCTCCTCTCGAGCCTGGCACTCCACGCCTGCACCTGCTGAAGTGGAGGAGAGAGGCAGCGGATATGATGTGCCTGATTAAAGTCAACACAATCTGAAAATGACGATGTTTAAACCCACTTTGAAGCCTCAAACTGGTAAATAAATGATAGCTCTTTACACCTGCTGCCTAAACGCTCATATTTCCTGTCATATATAAAGGCAGCTCGCTTCATTGCACCTATAACTTACGCTGCTGGGGCTGAATGAGAGAAAATGGTAAGAGAAGATCTGTCAGGTGCAGGGCATAACTCACACGAGGTTCTCTTTCTATGCAATGATAAAGTCCCAAAACACCACACACATTTTCTTAGGGTAATTCTGAATGTCATTGCCCTTCTATCTTCATCTCAGTGTTGTAACTCCTCAGATATTATGCTTTTTTTAACGTTTAGTAAAGTGAAAGTTTGAGTTTAGGGAGCAATATGAAACTTATCTATTTCCAAGGAGACAAGCACCAAACCAAGGTCAGATTTGTGGAGAAGCGAGCCCACTCACAGTAAAAATGGAGGCTTTTCAAAACGCATTTCTAGCAATAAAAAGTCATTGAGTAAACGCAAGACATGTGATATCGTGGAACATTCCATGCAAACCGGTAACATCTCTATGGAAACGACCCCCGTCAGGAAAGTTACATAGTGCACATTAAAGTTTATTGCAGTAAGGACAATAAGGATTTTATTCTCTGCTTTAACGGTCCAATATTACTCAAAATTGACTTTAGAGCTTTAAGTCATATTATAATGTTAGGCCATTAAAACATACAGTGCTGTGAAAAAGTATTTGCCCCCTTACTGGTTTCTTTCTTTTTTGCACTTTTGTAAGTCGTAGCAGTTTCAGATCAAGCAAACTTAAATGTTAGATAACTCCCACTACACACAGAATGGCAGAATTGTTTTAAATCTGGGTTCAAGTCTGGACTTTGTCAAGGAAACTCCAATCCTTTTTTTGGGTTTTTTTAAGCCATTCAGAAGTGGACTTGCTGGTGTGCTTTGGATCATTGTCCTGCTGCAGAAATGCGCTTTAGGTTGAGGTCACAAACTGATAGCTGGACATTCTCCTTCAGGATTTGTAGGTACATCATTCATTCATGGTTCCTTCAGTCACAGCAAGTCGTCCTGAAGCAGCAAAGCCCAAAACCAGATGCCAAAACCAGACACTACCATGTTTACCTACTGTCATGTGGTTCTTTTTTTTTATCAAATGCTGTGTCCATTTAACTCCGGATGTAACAGAACTTCTTCCAAAAAGTTCAGCTTTTGTTTCATCATTCCACAGAATATGCGGCAAAAGGGAGATTAGCCTCTATGTTCTTTTTTACCAGCAGTGGCTTTCGTCTTGGAGCTTTTGCCATGCATGTCTTTCTTATGGTTGAGTCATGAACACTGACCTTTACTGACTCAAGTGAGGCCTGCAGTTGTTTGGATGTTGTTCTGGGTTCCTTTGTAACCTCTTGGATCAGTCGTCGCTGTGCTCTTGGGGTGATTTTTGTAGGCCGGCATCTTGTGGGAAGGTTCACCACTCTGCCATGCTTTGTGGATAATGGCTCTCACCGTGGTTCACTGGAGTCCCAAAGATTTAGAGATGGCTTTGTAACCTTTTCCAGACTGAGACATGTCAATTACTTTTCTTCTTATCTGTTCCTGAATTTCTTTGGATCACAGCATGATGTCTTGGGTTCAATATGGCCTACTTCACCTTGTCAGACAGGTTCGATTAAAGTGATCTCTTGATTTGAAAGGTCTGGCAGCAGTCAGGCCTGGATGAGGCTATGAAATTGAACTCACCTTTCCCACAATGATACGATTAATCACAGTTACCTCATCATTTAACATGTGCGGGGGGCATTTTATGTTTAATATTTTATGCAAAAAAATAAGAAATTAGGAAGAGGGAAAATTCTTCACACCACTGTATCTGGAATTGTGTTTTGCCTCATTTAAACATGTTTATTATTAGTCTCCAAAACTCAAAACGCTCTCTTCCACCTAGTGATGTCATGAAGCTGTAATTTTCAAGATTTCAAGATTCTAGTGAAGGTGTATGGGGTTTAAAAAGTGGAGCACTTCCTGTATGACATGTGTTTTCTGTTTGAGCGAAGATAATATGCAGGATTTGTGCGTTAAACATGTGGATGAAACAAAACCTAACCCCAGGTATATTTTTGATGTTGAAATAACATTATAACTGTTGTATAATACGTGTTCAAATGGATGAGGTCAAAACAGAACAATTTAAAAGCCAAAAGTTTATTCCCTCAACATACAATTCTAATACAGACGTCTGGGTCTTGCATCGTAATCCCTGACTGCACATAAATACATGGGGCTCACGCCAGGCACGACGAGGAAGACGCCCAACTAACTTAGACCCACAGTTTTAACATACACAATATGAATTGAAATATGCCCCGACTAACTTAGACCCACAGTTTAAACAATTCACGAATATTGAAATATGCAAGTTTGAGTTCCATGCATCAGCGTTTCCGTCTCATTTTGTTACACCCATTGTTTTTTCCATTCTCCATATAGGCCTCTCTCTACTTGTCTCAGGTCGATGTGGTAACTGAGACTTCCTTTTTTCTCTGGACCCTGCAAACAGAACAGAAAAAACCCTACACCTGCACCCAGACAGGTCAGGACAGGAAGTCACAAACGGCAGCGGAGACATTATATTGTGCTGCATGTTTTTAAGAAGCTGTAAAGAGAACTTTGATTAACAGATAAACACATTAAAACGGTAATACTCAGCATAACATAGATCAGAAAATAGGGTAAAAAAGGACCCTTTAAGCCTTTCTTCTTGATTTGGGTCAGTTCAAGATAAACTAATACAAGATAAGATGTAACTTTTTCTTTGCCTACTCATCTGCTTGTGAATGCTTTAACTTCGACATTTCTATAACCTGTGCGCACCGTGTGTCTGAGTGAAAAATGACTCCCAAAAGTTCCCATCTCGCGAAACTTGAAGTATTGCTGTAACTCGCAGATTGGAAGTATCTGGACCTATATGAAATCTGTACGTACATATATGGGTCAGCTGTAAATGAGCTGTCCTTGTGCAGCCATTACTGAAGTACCTGTGAGCGATCCCCTCGTGTTCCTGGGGAGCGGCATAAAGCGCCGAACCTCGGGATGCGGTTGCCCCTAGCAACTCCCTGGTGGGGATCTATATAAGCGATACTGTATAGAGCTGAATATGTACTTGGCCTAAGCTGGATATAAATAAAGATGAGGAAAAGTGCAAAGTACAATGTGAACTTTTCGAACTGTGGATACCCCGTGCTGAGTGATTGCTATGTGCTGTTGTTACGTAGAGTAGCGTATAAAAGGAAAAGAACGTGAATGATTTGACCTAAAGTAATTGCGCTAAAATGGGAAAAGATGTGTAGTTTGTCCATATTTTTGGAGGATTCACAGTCGTCCCCCCCGCCGAGCCACGACAGGGATTTCCGAAGTTCAGCTCTTAACATGATGACACTAAATAGAGACCCCATTTACCCTACTATGTAATTATAGTGCAGGAGTGAGCGGTCCGGCAATGACAGAAGAGGAAATGTTCTGGAGAAAGAAGGAAACATATGCTGCAGCGAAATGAGAGAGAAGAGGGAGAAGTCGATACAAGGTCAAGCTGTTTTTGGAGAGACACTAATGAGGAGTGCAATGATTAATCACTACCTGAGTGTGAGAGGGCTGCAGGCAAATATGTAAAACCTGACTTTTTGTTTTTAACACTTTTCTAAATCACCAAACAACTTTTACTTAATGCAATACTCACTTATTTTGGAAACGTTTTGAGGAGGAGTGGTGGATGGAGTAGTAAACTGAACACGAGGATGTCAAAGCCAAGATTTTACATGTTACTTTTTTGGAGAAGGCTTACATTACCTGCATTTACACAGTGCTTATGTATAATTTTGACTCCAGTGGCTTTGGTTGGTTCAAACATACCTTGAAAACTCACCTCGCCAAATATCCGACCTGTAACTTGACCTGGCGTTATCATCTTTTTCCTTAGAGATAGACGTCTAATGCCCTATTCTGCAACATTCCATGCAAAACAATCAAATCTGTGCAGACAGAGCTGCGCCTAAATCCGATCAATGTCACTGCAGTCAAATCACTCAAGATATAAGCATCGTGTGTAATGTTTGCGCAGAGATATTCAAAGTCTGAATCTTATTTTCTGTCAAAACTAATAAAAAACTTTTCTAGGACTTAAAGAGCAACTTGTAAATCCAATTTAAACTTCTATACACTGTAAAAGCCATCCTCAAACCCTAAACCTAAACAGTCTATGAAGTATATCACTGAGAAGCATCTCCCTTCCCCATCACATTTGATATCTGTGCAGTAAAAACTCCAAATGCCAGGCAGTATAGGCTTCTATAAACTTTTACATTAAAGATAAGCTCAAAAATATTTAGCTTTCTTAAATCATATAAGGACAAAGCTGGCTCTAAACCACCACTGAAGCTCAACTTTCATCTGATTTTAGTTGTATTAAGAGTTGATTCAAATACGGTGGTAATTGCTGCCACAAAAAAATTCTAAAATCCACAAATATATTCATGGTGCTACAAATGTATCCTGTTATTTGCCAAACTGAAAATCTGTTTGGCATAAGAAGTTTGAAAGCAAAAATCTAAAACTCGAAGCAGTATTATTGGAGCTGAGTGAACAGCACAGCTCCAGAGCCCATGCAGGTGCCCTCCAGCCTGTTCTCCTCCTGTACCCCGCTCCCCCGTAGACTGACCCAGGAGAGAAAGACCCAGATGCCCTACACAGGCTCCTCGCGGCCTGTTTGAAGATGAGAGAGGCTCGCCGAGGAGGGGAGGAGAGATGAAACTGCGCTTGTTGTCTTTGAACTGCTAATCACTGCATTTAAAGCTGACCTCTCTTCCGCTCGGCCCGTTTAAAGTGGGCTCATTAAAATATGTATCAGAGGCAGTATCCAGATGGGAGTCCACTGTGATCCCAGATAGGATTTAGGAAAGGGATTGTGCTCCAGCTGCTGTTAACAACTGCACTGGTCCACACATAATATCATTACTACATGGACGTGGTATTTGCATCCTCCCATAATCTCATAATGGGACAGAGGAGTTGGTTTAAAGTTAAAGTACCTGAACAAAACTTTAAAAATCCCACATAACTAAACTACAGTGTCTACATCGACCATGGATATCTGAAGTAATGAGAGATATAAACCTTACAGCTTTGGCACACACAACTTAAGATGATAATAATACAATCTGTGGAGAGTATTTATTATATATTTATTATTATATGTGTTTCTGAGCAATAAAAAACAAAACAGACAAGTCAAGTCAAATGTAATTATAAAGAACATTTAAAACAACCGCAGTGCTTTACAAAGGCAATATAAAGTACAATTTCATAAAACTTAACATACAAAACACAATAAAACTATACAATGCAAATATCCCAACAGGTTTTTTTCAGTTCCGGTGCATCCAAAAGAGTTTTCGAAGAAGCTGTGTAATCTCAAATGGTAAAATACTTGTTGTAAAACACTTGGTCTATGGCTAGTATTGAGAATGTTTTGCGTTTTGTATAAGAAGGGGGTTGAGAAATATGCAAACTCCAAAACTCAAAGACCTACACTTCCCCTATAGGCAAATATTAAAAGAAAATTGCAAAATTCGCGTGACTTTTGGTTCTGAATATGATTGCAATGATAATACAGTTAAATCTTCAAGACACCTATAAACTTTGAGTGATAGCTTGATCTGATTTGGAGGCAGTCCCTGTTTGAACAAAGCGGTGGGCACCAGCGGGGACCAGGCATACAGTATAATGAGACACAGAGGAGCCGGAGAGTGGGGCAGTAGCAGGGGATCAATCAATCGTGGCTCCTGTTGGGTTCTATTGACTGGGGTGTCCCACTGGGCCCCCGTGGTCAATGGGCTTTCAGGCGTTTTGCATGGGTCGATGGCGGAGCGTGCCTGGCTTAACACTCACCTCTATACCACTGTTTGTGTAATGTTTTATCTGTGCTTATTGACGGCTTTTTAGGAATGTTAATCATAAACTAAAATGTGTTAGTGCTTGAAAACAAAATGAGATATTAAAAAGACAATTAACAATATCCTTGTTAGTAAGTATGCAGGTTAACCACATTATATCCATTTGTAAACTATCAGCTGTATTCTAATTCTTTGTGAGTTAAGGGCCCATATTACACTATTTTCTAATCAGTTATAATTCTGTTTCCTCATCATAAACAGTTGTGTTTTGTTCCACTCAAACATGTTTAACACACAAACCCTGCATATTTAGGCTGAGTTCTTCTATCAAATGGAAAACTTTCTGTTCCACCTTGTGATGTCTTGTGATGTAGTAATACAAGAAGTGCCCCACTATATTTTTGAACTCCACACATCTTCACTGGAATCATTTAGATAATTTTGGCTCTGGATTGGCCAGTCATTGCTGTATTAAATGTAAAATGTGATGTTTCATGACATTACAAGGTCATAGAGTATTTTGAGCTTTGGAGACGTAGACATAATAAAGGATTATTCAACATACAAAACACAACTCAGGATATGTTTTTATGAGTTAATAACATTATAACATGAACCCATTTTATGTAATAAAGTAAAATATTTTGACATGATTGTTTGTCAATTTGAAATGAGAAAAAATGTCAGTGTCAGAGCAGCGACCGATGATCCATGCTCTACATTAGTCTACCATAGTACATTTGAGTCATAGCAATACATTTATTTAATTATAGGTGTTTTTATTTCATTCTGACTATGAGAGAGTTTGCCACTCCACAGATCTGACTTGTAACTTGGCCTGCTTTGGTCTTCATTATGATAGAAAGGTTTAACACTATACTGTGAAACATTTCAGACAAAGCAACAACATCACCGTGGAGACAAACATTTGACAGGTCTTCCATCAGAAAAGTTACACAATGTACCTTTAACACTAATTTGAAACTTATAATTTGTTACACTACACTTTTTGCCTCAGGACACATTTCTATTGGTACGTCGATCTCTGGCTGTAGACTCCACCATTCTGTTTGAAATGTATACTGATATTTGACATTTGTGTTGCTCATCAATCATGTGAATAGAGCAGTGCCATGCGGGGCTTCTGACGGCTGGACTCACGTTTGATTGACAGCTGATGATTACCTGGACAGAGGGGTGGTTCTCCTCCCCGGGGCTAACCTCTCCTGGGCTCTTAGCTTATTGGTTCACACTCCGATGGAGGAGTCCATTATTTAGGCCATAATAAATCTATATCTTCCGGTGATGACGTATTTTATTGTCACAGCTTTAGTATATTGGTAATACAATGTGCCATTTTAAATTTACGCTGCCGCTGGGAGTTGTCAAGTGAACTCAAGAGGTCGGAAAAGTTTTTAAATACATGAAGATAGATGGATTTTAAAAAAGTTCTTTCTTGCATGGATTGGTAAAACGTCAAATTTGGTATGAGACATGCCAGTATAATGTAAATGTATAGAAATCCTGACATAACCACCTCAGACTAATATATAGCGGAAATAGAGAGGGTAATTTCTGAAAGGCACTCAATGTGGCAAGATCCAATTTGAACTAAAGCCAAGTTATGACTAATAAAAGTATATTACGCTTTATATCGACTTCATCTAAAGAGCATCATTTTAAAGAGGCAATCTTCCAGTATTTTCAGTTACTTAAAGTGAACATTTATAGACATGAATTATTGGTAAAGCTGCAGTGGGCAGAAATTTCCCAAAGACTATTTCTTTGCTATTTAAGCATTTGGTATAATGTAAGAGCATCAGACACTGAGTGTCATCAATCTATGCAATCCTGCTCTGTTTTGTTTGACAAAATGATTAAAGGGCCCATATTACACTATCTTTTTACCTGGAGTTGTGTTTTGTTTCATTTACACATATTTAACGCACAAATCCTGCATATTCAGACTCTTCTCTTAGACAGAAAACTCTTTCCACCTTGTGATGTCATGTGGCCATACAGGAAGTGCTCCACTGTGTTTTTAAACCCCTCTGGAATCATTTGGGTAATTTCAGCCCTGGATTTGCCAGTCTCTTCTAAAATAATGATAGCTGTCCACTTAAGAACTGCCACTTCATTACATCATGAGGTGGAACAGAGCATTTTGGGCTTTGGGGATACAGAGAGACTAATAATAAAGGATGACTTAAATATGTGTGAATGAAACAAAACATCACTCCAGGTATGTCTTTGATGATGTAACAGCATTATAACATGCCCTAAGGCTCAGAAATTTTGTGGGACTTCTGGATTTATAAACTAGGAATGTACCATGTGGTGTAGCATTAAATAATGAACACTATAAGCTACAATCAAATAAAAGGCTTTTTAAAGCCCTTCTGACAAACTTCCATCCCAGTCTGGCCCTCATGTATATTGCACCATTTGTCCTGATTATAACCATCAACTTGCTGAGTAATATATTCTGTCCACTTCTAGATGCCTCAATTAAAAGACAATCAGAAATATTCACTTGAGCTGTCAGAGCTCTTGCAGTTTCAACAGTGCAAAGACAAAATCTGGGAAGTTTCCTTATCACCAGCCTAAACTAAACGCCTCACTACGGACAATTTTCTAAGTGACTCGTGTCAATGTGTCAGATTGGATTTTGCTCCCTGTCCCTGCCCACATTACTGTACAATTTTTGCTTATCCAAACACTTAAACTGTGAGATTTGATTTTAGATAGACATTTAACTAAAAGCTGACATCACGCCTGCCACTCTTTGTGACAAGCCCAGAACCTGTCATTTTCTTCGCTGGCCAATTTGCTGAGCCTCAGTGACACCGTGACCCGCCTTTTATTAAGAGCCCGTGCAGCGTAAAGGGGACAGTGTATCTTTGAGCTGACAAAAAGACTCAATAGACTAAAGGTAATAAAAGAACTTGGAGAAAGACAGAAAACAAAAAGGTGGATTGAGTTGAGTCGGCAGCAGGTAGAAGACTTTCTATCTGACAGGTTATTGATCGTTTCAAAGTTCCCAAAAGCATCTCGGAGCCTCTTCCTCCCAATCTCGTCTTCACCTCTGAACACTTGATATAGTCTGAAGTCTCAATGGCATTTGGAGATCATTGGGAAAGTGTAAATCAATAAGAAAAGGCAAGCAATTTTTTTAAGTTTGGGTTTCCCCATCATCATCTTCCTCATCGTGTATTTCCTCCAAACTAAGTGTTGACAGTG
>KN502439.1:4081-15343 GCA_000787155.1 Scartelaos histophorus | reverse complement strand
CGGAAGAGGAGGAGAGCAGATTTCAAGGATACAGCAAGAGTCCGGTTGTAAAATACAGATAGCTCCTGGTAGGTGATTGATTGTTGCATCGCTAATGTCTAATCATATTTTTTATTATGTATTTCCTTTCATTAAATTGCGTTTTGTGCGTTTTTTATAGACAGTGGGGGCATGCCAGAGCGGTCAGTGACGCTGACAGGATCGCCAGACTCTATCCAGTAAGTGATAAACCCTATTCTTGTTTTAATTTATTACATTCCATGGGTCAATACTATTTAACACAGGTAGGAACAGCTAAAAGTAACATTGGTCTAGTTTCTGGTGGAAGTTATCGGGTTCAACTTTTGTGAATTTACCTTTTGAAAGTGCCTTAAATTGCCAATGAAACTACAGTTTATTAAAGGAAAAATTGGCTCCATCCCTCAGCCTCCTTCTATTTTATTAAAACGTGGCGGCATTTTTGAATTTTTAACATGCTGGTTATGAGATGACCTACTTTCTGTTTGAATGTGCAAAATGGCTGCCATGTCTCTGCCAGTTTCCCCCAGGGCAGCTATGACAAAGAGGATTACTCACAAATCATATAATCAAATTGAATATATTCCTGAAACTTTGTAAACTGCAGATCCAAAAACAGGCATGGTGACAGAAGTGTCTTGTTAAACTGTGTCCAGGCTTCAACTACCAAATTTCCCATTTTTCACCATTTTTATCTATTTACACAATTTGTTTGATAAGGACACTGCATATTAATGAGGATTTGTTTGTGTAAAAAAGCCAAATTATAGCAAAGGTGCCAATTTCCATCCATTTTGTGTTACTTGCATAGAGACATTTACAAAACATTTAAAACAGACATAACACTGAACAAAAGTAAAATGAGTTATTTTGCACCACAGTTCTGCATAAATTACCAAATAGCTGTGTGTAAACCCGCTTCCCTTTTTCCTCTTTCAGAGCGGCTAAACGGTTGCTGCAGGAGATCGTAGAAAAGGGTCGTCCCACTCCGTCCTTTCACCATAACGATGGCGGTCCGGGCATGTCCGTGCAGGAGATTATGGTCCCTGCGTCTAAAGCCGGACTCGTGATTGGAAAAGGAGGCGAGACCATCAAGAGCTTACAGGTCAGTGGAGAGCAGAGTTTTTGTTCTTTTATCGATCTGGTAATGTTAATTGTAGGGATGGGCTGATATGAAATGTTTTTTTCCTTTTGAGCCAATATCTAGTGTTTCACATGCTGCTGTGGTCAATAAGATATTTGCCTACATCAATATTGAGCTTTTAAACAGATTTATCTTAAGTTAAAGTAAAAATCAAACATGAGCTTTCTATTAGTTAATCATCCCAGTGAAACACACTGTAGTTTTTACAAATTTAATAATTAGTTACATATTTGTACTGATGTATCGCCCACCCCAAGTATATTGTGCTGCTGATTTATCTTCTTGGTGCACCTTTAGCACTGCCTGTTAACTCTTGTCTAACTTTTCTAGTGGAGAAGGATTTGCCACCCGCCACTCCAGCCTCAAATGTTTCACAGTGTGGCATTTAACAAATAACATAGGAAAGTGAAAAGCTCTTGCAATGTCTCAGAGGAATTTTTGTTAGCACGTAGATATGTAGTTGACAAAAACTATGACAAATCTATCAAGGACTAAAGCTGTAACTCTCTCTGGATTTATACCATGCATTGATTTTGTTTTGTTTTTAGGAGCGAGCTGGTGTCAAAATGGTCATGATCCAAGATGGTCCCCAGAACACAGGCGCAGACAAACCGCTTAGGATCTCTGGAGATCCTTTTAAAGTTCAGGTAAGTACACAGGGCCTCAAGACTGTTTTACCTTAATTTTTGAATTATATTTAAAGGCTCTGGTGCTAAAACTGTGCCTCAAATGCAACATTCACTTTAAATTGTGTGGTTATGTGGCGATATAGATGGAGCACTAAGCTGTTAAAAAAAAAAAAAGTGCGAGAAAGGTCTATGATGATAATTCATGCACCACGCTGAAGGCTGATGGATAACACCAACCACAATCTAATCTGAGACCTGCCTCAATACTGTCCTTGTATACAGCTATTTGAAAGTAATTGGGAACATACATTTTGTCTGCCATGCAGTTTAAATGTTCTAAAGTTGTAAATCAGGATGTGTTTAACTCATTAACACTTTGTACAATTTTGAAGTCTAAAACAGTTCCTCCATTAAAACAGCTGCTTCAAGATGTGCTGAGCTAATTTCAAACTCAAAAATTTCTTTCTTTCGAATTGTGATGTTACTTAATTAATTTAACTTTATATTCATTTCACTTTATTGCTACCTCTGGAAACATCTTATTGCAAACATGTTTATAGTTTAATAGTTTTTTTAATGGACTTTTCTTTGTCATCTGCAGCAAGCCAAAGAAATGGTGATGGAGCTGATCAGAGACCAGGGCTTCAGGGAGCAGAGGGGAGAGTACGGCTCTCGAGGCGGAGGCGGCGGAGGGGGAGACAGTTTAGATGTAAGAGTTTTGGATCATATATTTTGATGAATGTAAGACGACCTTTTTTCTAAACGCAGATCATTCTTTAGGTCCCTGTCCCGCGGTTTGCAGTTGGAATCGTTATCGGCAGAAATGGAGAAATGATCAAGAAAATTCAGAACGACACCGGAGTTAGGATCCAGTTTAAACCAGGTCAGTGTCAACAATGTGTAATCAAACTACAGAATGTACTATATATTGTGATAAAATAATTTGTCAGTAGTAAATGATCTAAGCTAAATGTATATGTACAGACAAGGGAATCTACAGTATTTTGTTGCACCGTGAAATTAGAATTTGGTTAAGATTTAAGATGATTGCTTACAAAATCTGCTTAAAAATGAGTAAAGTACAGTATTAACCAGACATGATACTTATGTCCCCTCCCCAACCATTGAATGAACTGGCTGTCGTTTCATTGACCCAAGTGTTAATGGTTCGAGTGGTTGTGTTGCAAATTAGTCAGTTAGTTCAAGGGTGTGGACTTTCGCCAGTGAGCAGACACTAAAAACGAAACTTGCAAAACCAGTATCGAAACTTCTGATAATTTATTAGGTTATTTTTTTCAGACAGTTTCGACTGCTCAGTGGTCTTCCTCAGTGGTCATGTGGTGTTGCTGTGACTTGCCTCCATGCCGATAAACTGGGATGAGGGGGCTTTTTTACGCCCTCACACCCGGGATACTGTCCTGAGAAAGTTGAATTGCAGATGGCGCCCTCTTCCTGCCTCCACCGGTAGGAGAACGGCGCCACAATCTGTTTAAATCAGCCGATCGGACACGTCGCAGGAACATCACACGACCACTATTGGAGGACCGAAAGTGTCAGATATGAAAACAAACTCTTGGTCTGAAAAAAGAACCTAATAACAGGAACTAGATGCTAATTTGAGTATGCATCAATACTCCAGAAGACAGAAATGAAACTTGACCTTACTTAGCTGTATCATGCTCATGGACCACTGAGGGATTACAAAGATAAAAGGCCACAGAATCTGTATTAAGTCTATTCCACAGTGTAGGTTGAAATTGTAGTAAAAACCCAGAGTACCTTTAGCACCTGACTTTGAATACTTGGTCTGTGATGATAATTCATGCACCACGCTGAAGACTGATGGATAACCCCTACCACAATCTAATCTGAGACCTATTTCTACAATAAAACAATCCTCATTCTTTACGACTGCGCAGGCTGTTTTTTTAATTCTTGCCGTTCCCCTTGTGACCAGACGATGGCAGCACTCCCGACAGAATAGCACAGATCATGGGCCCGCCCGACGCGGCCCAACACGCGGCCGAGATCATTTCCGACCTGCTCCGGAGTGTCCAGGCGGGAGGACCACCGGGACACGGGGGCAGGGGCAGAGGGAGGGGGCAGGGCAACTGGAACATGGGCCCCCCCGGAGGACTGCAGGAGTTCAGCTTCACGGTACCAACCATGAAGACCGGACTCATTATCGGCAAAGGTGAGTGGATACATTGGGATGAATCATTTTAAAGTAAATATGGCAGGTCTATTCTTATCACAAAAATGAGTTGATGACATTTAAAGGTCCAATATTACGCAGAAGTGAGTTTTGTTAGCTACATCTCAAAAGCTCCAAATGCTCTTTTCCACTGTTTTCTGTCTGAACTCAGCCTAAATATGCAAGATTTGTGTGTTTTTAATGAAATCAAACACAACTCTAGGTCTCTTTGTGATTAGGAAACATTATAACATAGATCAGAAACGGAGTAATATGAGACCTTTTAGATTTTATTCAAGATCTTGCCTAGTTTTCTGAAGTTTATCATTTTACTTAAACCGTAACACCCTGGGAAATGATTGAGGAAAAAGGTCTATGATGAAAATTCATGCACCACGCTGAAGACTGATGGACAAAACCAACCACAATTCAATCTGAGACCTGCCTCAATATGTTAATAGGTTAAGTTCATGTTAAGAGATTTTTGTTAATTATAACCTTTTATATCTTTCTGAAAATCTGTAAATCTTGGGTTACCACTTAAACAATTAGTCCTATTCAAGCTTTCAAACATTTTTGTATATAGATTTGATCAAATTTAAACAGAAAAGTGGTCACTGAGCTCCATATAAAGTAAATAATAATTAGAAATGAGAAAAGGCAACTAAAAAAATCTACAAAATATTAAAGAGGAGCTCACAAGTTCTTGATTTTCCTTAGTCCTTAACAACACCATCAATCTTATCTTGGTTTAAATTTTAGATTAAGAACCACACGTTTGACTGAGACCAAATCTTGAATAAACTTACTGGTGATTCTTTTTCTGCAGGTGGAGAGACAATTAAGGGCATTAGCCAACAGTCCGGAGCCAGACTGGAGCTGCAGAGAAACCCGCCCCCAAACTCCGACCCCAACGTCAAACTGTTCACCATCCGAGGGTCGCCCCAGCAGATCGACTACGCCCGGCAGCTGGTCGAGGAGAAGATCGGGGT
Source organism: Scartelaos histophorus (assembly GCA_000787155.1). NCBI lineage: Eukaryota > Metazoa > Chordata > Actinopteri > Gobiiformes > Gobiidae > Scartelaos > Scartelaos histophorus. The sequence continues at coordinate 10,366 of KN502439.1, read as the reverse complement.
AACAACTTAACACTATTTTAATAATGTCGATTAGGCCAAAAACTATTCTCAAGTGGGACTAACCTGAAGCTTAACATCTTTAACATTATGTCCTTCAAATTACATTAGCGTCAAATTATAAAGTACAAAATGTGGTACACAAAATGAGAAACTAAGTCTTACCTAAAGAAGAGATGCAAGAAACACAAACTGCTCACACAGAAACATTTACTTGAGTGCTGTTACTTTGATAAAATGACTCGTGCTTGGGGGTTTTTAATTCGTTTTTATGCAGCCATTCAATTTCAGTAAAGTAGTTGAACAAAAGTACAGTTCAGACAACACATGGGTGAACATGAGCATGAAGACTTGTCTTATTACTTGCCCCTAAACAGAATACCAATCATTGATGTTACCCTAAAAACACATCCATCCAAGCAACACATAACATGGTTTTCATAATGTTTTCTCACTTTCTCTCAAATGCAACAAGCACTCTGAAGAAAAACACTTTCTTTAAATTGACTAATATAGATCAGTAGTGTAGATTAATACTGCAGGATGAATTCAGTCAAACCACAAAAGCTGCAGTTATTTGGTTACTGTGTAAAGAATTGCAGCATTAATACAAACGTCTAATCCTGACACATCTTAACTTGGTCTATGATGAGAATTCATGCACCACGCTGAAGACTGATGGACAAACCCCAACCACAATCTGCTGAGACCAAACAACTGCCCTTACATTACAACTACTGTATATTCAGATCAACAGTCACTAATCTACCTCTTGTGCTCATGTCCAGGGTCCAGTGAATCCCATGGGAGGCCCCCCTGGTCCACACGGCCCCCCAGGACCTCCCGGCCCTCCTGGAGCACCCATGGGACCCTACAACCCTGGACCATACAACCAGGGACCGCCCGGACCTCAGTGAGTACAGCACGAGGGACTGGAGTGTTGTGACATGTGATTGTGTTAGCTGACTAGTTGAGATTTCAGCCTTAAAAATATGAAGTTTGAACAGAATCCAATTAAAAAATCTCAAATCTAATCTTGTCTTCCCCCCTCAGCGGTCCTCCTGGCGCTCCATACCAGCCTCAGGGATGGGGCAACGGGTACCCACACTGGCAGCAGGGGCAGCCTGATCCAAGTGAGTTCACTGGTCTGTGATCATCCGTTTTATTGTCCTTATTTGCATTTCTAGCTCATTTTACTAATGTATAAGGGCGCACTATTGATATTTACATTCCCTTTAGACACTGATTTTCAACAGATTTAAGTCAAAGAAAGCCTCAGACAGAGCAAACAGTTGTGTGTAATTTCTCCACAATGTATCAATATTGACACTTTGCATCGTCTCCAACTATATTCAGACTTAACTGTAACAATGCATCAGGAATGTGCTAAAGGTCTTGGTTTTGGTTCAAGTCTATCATAAAATGTGAATGGACCACACAATTAACCTCTTAAGTGCACAAATATAAAACAAAACCATCTTGTATTGGATACCCTAGATGGTTTTTAGGTCATTTTTTTATAGCTTTAAGTACTTGATATTTTTCTTTTCCATATCTCCAAGCTATTGCTATATTAAAAGTCTTATATTACACAATATTGTCTCTTGTGTAAATGAAACTACTCCAGGCATAATGTTGTCATCAGCTCACATTTTTCTGCAGTCCTTCATTAGTCCACAACTCCAAACCTCAAAATGCCTGTTCTGCCTCGACATGTCATGAAGTGGTAGTTTTCAAGTGAACTACCTTTTTGTTTAGTAGAGACTGGCATTTCCTGGCCTCTATGAGTTTAAAAAACAATGGGTCCTGTATTACCAAATGACATCATAAGGTGGAACAGACAGTTTTCTGTTTGAGAGAACTTACCTTAAATATGTTGGAGGAAATCACATTGTAGCGTAGATCAGAAAACAACATAACATGGGACTTTTAACCACTTCGACATATCCACCTTAACCATTTCTGTGTCCTGTTTCAGATAAAGCAGCAGCCGACGCCAACGCTGCGGCCTGGGCGGCGTATTACGCTCAGTACGGACAGCAGCCCCAGGCCCCGCCCGCCTCCGGAGCTCCAGGCACTTCCCAAACCAACGGCCAAGGTAACTACCCCCCTGCGCCCTCAGACAGACCTAATGCAGCAGTGATACCAGGGAGGCTTTAGACTAGCATAGACCTGTATGGGAGTTGGCTTCAGGCTTATTAGACGGGGTTTCTAGGTAGTTTTTGGGGTATTTTTTCGTCACGGCTGCAGCTGAAGACTTGGAGAAGAGGAGGAGGAAGACAAAGTGGAGCAGTGACTAATGACAAGTGTTTTTTAACAGGTGACCCTCAGGGCGCAGCTCAGGGCGGACAGACAGATTACACCAAGGCCTGGGAGGAATATTACAAGAAAATGGGTATATCCTGTAGTTTTAATGTCTTTGTATTAACACGCAGCAGTCTCAACAGCCCCTGGCGCCACCTGCTGTTTAGATGCTCCTCTTTTATAACTAAAACAAGGTTCTCGGGGTTTAACACGACCAAAGTTAGTTTAGGAAAAGAATACATGTCTGAATTGATTGCATCCAAAACCATGAGCTCAAATGCTGAACTGCTGTTGAGTGCAATTGTAAATAATCCAAATTAATGTGTGTCATGTTGTACCTGTTGATGTTGAATGTTTAGGTGAATGAAGTTGTCGTTTAAATCTAATGCCTTTGTTTTGTCTCAGGTCAACAGAGTCAGCCGCCACAGGACTACACAAAGGCCTGGGAGGAGTACTATAAGAAACAAGGTCTGTATTCAAATCACCTCTAATGAAAAAAACAAATGAGGCACTGGCCGTTTACCTCCGTGTGCATGAGCTAAATCTGTCTTTCCCCAGTACAGAGACTTGACAGGCAGCGCTTGAGGTCAGAATAAGTCTATAGCGTCTATTTAGAAAGCATCTTATTGTCCCATAATCAGGAAGTGCCTGTTAGCATGCTGGAATTTCTTAGCTTTACTGCCACGGAGAATAGAGATGCTCAGAATCCACAAAGTGAGGGAGGAATAACATCATAGGTCCGTGTACTATCAGCTCTATTCATGCTTGCGTCACAAACCAGGAAGACGTTTGGAAAGAACCAATAACTCCTGGTGTTTAACAACAACGGGCTCACCTACGACCGGTGTGTGTGGTTGTAATTGTTGGTTAACCGAACATAACAAAACCCTATAATGATATGTAGATGGGGGGGAAAAAAACTGGGACAATTTCTTATTTTTCCTAGATTTTATAAAACTTGCTACAGAACCCGCCAGAAGTCACAATGTTTTCTTTCCAAATGTCTTCCTGGTTTCTGACGTAGTGTAAATGGAGCCTGTTGTCTAAGGGAGGCTGTATTCTCTTAGCGCCCTCTGCTGTAGAGGAGCTGCACACTCAGCCGCCCAAAAGAAAAGCAGAAGGTTTCTGACCCTCCACACTGAGCACACGGTGGTGGGTTCGTTCCCCTTCTCACATTAAAGATCTTAAATTACACAAACGGATTATTGTGAGCCTCATCCATGTTAGAATGTTTGAATAATCCTTTAGTCTGGCTGCTTTACCATAGAGCAGGGGTTTTGAGCTTTAGATGATAATACTAATACTAATACTCCCTCCTTGTTTCTTGGTCCCTCAGGTCAGGCAGCCCCTCAGGCAGCTGCTGCAGCTGCCCCCGCCGCTGCCCCCGGTGGCCAGCCCGACTATAGCGCCGCATGGGCAGAGTACTACCGACAGCAGGCGGCGTACTACGGCTCGGGCAACCCCCAAGCTCCACAAGCGCCTCAGGTACCTCCATCACACACCTGACCACACCCTCCGCCCCTTATGACCACGCCCCTTTACCCAGCATGCACCACACTCCCTCATTGTACCTTTAACCGCTTCCTCCGCAGGTTTTCACAGGTGGGCGGTGACTTATCTTCAGATCTAACCGTTCTTTTGTCCCCTAACAGGTTTTATAATTTGGGAGTCGCTCTGTTTCTGCTGTTAACATGCCATGTATTTTTTTCTATGTATTTCCTCTGCACAGGGCCAGTAATGTGAAGTGGACATAAGTGCATATTTGCGTCAATGTGTCGAAACAAAATCCTATGTGATTGTTTGTTGTGGATGCTGACGACTTGATGAAGATCTTAACTTGGTCCTTGGTTTATTTAACAGAGGTGAACCAGCCAACGTCCTTTATATAGTTCTATATTTTTTGTTTTTTTTGCTTTTTTCTCCTTGTAAATCCTTTGTTTTTAGTGGGGTTAAAACTATTATACATTTACGGTCATTCCAGCTTGTATCAAATGTTTGTAGTCATTTCTTACTATGTAAAAATCATCTCAGTTTTAAAAATACCTGTTGTGTTTTTGCAATAAAACAAAACTAAAACCTGTGTCGGTAAGTTACATCTGAAATATTCACGGTTTAAAAAGCATTTCTGTATTTTTTTAATTTGAAATGGGGAAGTTATTATTAAATGTTCAAAGTTGTACCGTCCTGTCTCTCCAACTGTCTATAAAACTATTTAAAATGGTTCACGCTTACAAATTGGTATTCCTGACATGTCTTTATTAGCATTAGAAGCTAGTAGCAAATGCCTCTATCTATGACTACATGTGGCTTTCTTTATACTGTCATTGCTTGGTTCTTGCAAATCGAGGGCTGTTTTTGCATTGTAAGACTTCTCCTCCACAGCGCAGTGTAGACAAAAGCGGTAAGCAAGTTGTATTTTTTCCTGAAAGTTGTCCGATGAAATGTTAAATCGTAGTTGCTATAAATATATATACATACATATTTTTTTTGCTGTTTTCCTCCTTGCAGGACAGTGAGGTAAAAGTACCACTGTATCCAATGCATTGAACTTTTTGTCTCTTGACCCTGACTTCATTTGTTCTGACAAATGTTTTCTGAATATTTGAAATCTGCAAAAGTCGTTTTTTTTTTTTTGCTTTTCCGATTGTTAGTTCTGTCCAATGCAAGGCTTGTGTAGATCTGTAGGGCCGTTGGGGCAGTCTTCACCCGAGTTGAGCGCTCCCATTGAGTAAGTACCACTGTGATGTATGTTGAAAGATACCTGCCTTTTCCAATGCTTTACAATTTGCAAAAGTATATCTATTTTTTTCAAATTGCTATTTCCCTTTGTCCTGGGTAAGTATAACGTCCAGGATTGGCTGTAGTCGTGTCAAAATTGTTGAACTTTTTGACCTGTTTCTTAGCTTTCTCTCTTAATACATGCCCTTATGTTGCTTAGTATCATGTTGGATGATATAAAGTTTGAATTGAGATTCTGAATGTTGGTGGAAATTGTTCCAAGATGAAATGTTTTTTTGAAAAGTGCCGTTGAATTTTATGTTTTTTGCAAAGTTGACTTGCCTCTTAACCCAAAGTATAGCATGCATAGGTATATCTATTATATTTGCACATGTTGTCAGCTTGTGTTAGTGGATCTCAAGCCCAAATGACCTTTTCCACAATTGAAATGTTCTGAAAAAAAAATACTGCTCTTTTAGGTTGTCGGTATTTTTGTTGAAATCTGTCATGTTATTGATGGCATCCAGTTGATTTTTGCAGTTTCCATCCCAGATCCTTGCCTCTTAGGTTCTGCCGCAAAAGCGCAGGTAAGCGAACTCAGAAAAATGAGAAAAACAAATGTTATTTTTACAATGCCACAAAAGCTTACCTGTGTCTCTTTTAATTATAACGCCTTGTCTAGAAATTGCAATACAACTCTTAATTATTATAGGCCCAAATGCTTTGAATGATGCATGAGCTGTTTTTTTTTTACATAACAAATCAAAACATTCACTGAAACTTGTATTTTTTTGACATATCTACTTGCTGGTAAACCTTGACAATGACTGTATACAACTGAAATGCATGCCAAGGTACTACAAACCTTAGCTCATGTGTATTTCTATTGGTATTCTTTTTGTTTTTTTTGCCCGTAATATTATAATAAGTGCAAATGATTGAAATGGCTTCACTTCTCGCTCACAGCGTTGGCGGAGGATGGAGAGATTTAGGTGCTAGAAAGTCGTAGTTTGCCCCCTCCCCACCTCCCCCTCTCCCAAAAGAAGTCTGTCAACAGAACAAGGTAAAACTGAAACGAGCAAATGAACTGAAATGATTGCATAGAAATGAAATAGAAATGTGCTCTGACTATGCTTGAATCGACTCATTTCTGAACCAATTCTGTAGAAAGTTGGGTGAGAACAGGATTTTGTTTTGAAACGGGGGGGTTTGCTCAATACTAAAAAGGTCAATTTGGTTTTATTCTGGTGGTAACATTGTACATAT
>KN502438.1:0-13473 GCA_000787155.1 Scartelaos histophorus | reverse complement strand
CTCCCCCTTGCTCTCTCTTTCTCTTTTCCTCTCCCTTATTCTCTACCTCTTTCTCTCCCCATCTCTCTCTCCCTCCCTGCCTCCCCCTCTCTTTCTCTCTCCCTATCTTTCTCCCATCCCTTTCTCTGTCTTTCTCCCCCTCTCCCCTGGCTCTCTCTTTCAACTTCTCCCTTATTCTCTGCCTCTCTCTCTCTCCCTCTCTTACTCCCTCTTTCTCTCTTCCCTCTCTCTTTCTTCATCTTTCTCCCACTCTCTCTCCCTTTTCTTTATTTTCTATATCTTCCCCTCCTCTCTCTCACTTTCTTTTTTCCTCCTTCTCTTCTCTCTCCCTCTTTCTCTCTCTCCCCCTCTCTCTCTCTCTCTTCCTCTCTCTCTCTCTCTCCCTCTTCTTTTTTTTCTATATCTTTCCCTCCTCTCTCACTTTCTTTCACCGTCTTTCTCTTCTCTCTCCCCCTCCCTCTCTCTCTCTCCCTCCCTCTATTTCTCTCCCTCTCTCTTCTTTATTTTCTATATCTTTCCCTCCTCTTTCACTTTCTTTTTCCCTCTTTCTCTCTCTCTCCCTCTTCTTTATTTTGTATATCTTTCTCTCCTCTCTGTCACTTTCTTTCTCCCTCTCTCTCTCTCTCTCCCTCCCTCTGTCTTTCTCTCTCCCACTCTCCCTCCTTTTCCCATTTTCTCTCTCTCCCTCCTTTTCCCTCTCTCTCCTTCTCCCCCTCTTTCTTTTCCACAGGCGTACATCCGAGTGTTGGACATCAATGAGCACAGACCGGTCTTCCTCAAGTCTCTGTACGAGGTGAGAACAGTGAGATTCCCTTTACCCCGACAAAAGGCACATTAATAATGAAGCGTTCAGCTCTTTTTATCCATCTGGAGTCTTATGTGCTCAAATCTGGGAAGAGAAGAAACTTTCAGCAGAGTTTTAACCAATCACAACTGCCAAAAAACATGCAACAGTTCTAAATAATGAAGTTCATGACTAAACCCTTTTCACCGTTGGTATTTTGTCGGTACTGATCAAATATTTTTGTTGTTGAAAACTGTTCACCATCACATACAGATATGACGAGAGCTGAACCAACCCGACCCAAAAGTGACACATTCAAAGACTTTGACGTGTCTTAAAAACGTTGAGATTCAGCTTTGCGAATCTGATGCAACGCAACATCAGCCCCTTCCACTAATGAGGGGCTTATGTCTCGAACGAAAATCTGTTTAAATACCAAAGATGAAAAAGTAAATAAAATTAATTCTAAAAAACGTTAATCCAATTATTTCTTATTTCTGTTCTGAGATTGCAAATTAAATCTACTTCTTATATATTGTAAAAGCAGCAATTGAGATCTTAAGTGTGCTGTCTGCTTCTGATTAAAACGTGCTGCTTTCCGAGCATCAGGAAGTGCATGGTTAGCATACTAGTTGTCACGGCAAACCCCGGAAAGTCGTGAAAAGCGTTTCATAAGCGCTTTGCAGTGAATAATGAGGACGCTCTGAATGCACGAGGAGTAACTTTGGACCACCGCAAACTGTTTCAAAGAAGTTATTTTTTTTCCACGTTTTCGACAGTAAAAAGCAGCTACAGCACGTTTAAGTTTGCCCTGTTAAAGTCACGCAAGGTTTGCACTGAAATCTCCATAGACGGAGCAGGATGTAGGTCATTTTGTTGTCACCGCAGTCGCTGTCGTTGCTATAATCATTTCTATAAACACTAACCTCTGCTCCCGGCCTCGCTTTCTGTGCCATTAAATTCAACCCGACACAGCACGGGAAATAAAATACAGTCATTATGTCAAAGTCAACACAGCAACAACAACTCCACTGCAAATGTAAAAGTCCTACATTTTCGACTTTGATCTAAATATTGTGTTTACTCCAGAACCATTTTGAATAGTTTGGCAACAAAGAAACTCTACTTCTTGTGTAATATTAGTACAATAATACAGTATTTTTATTATTTAACCTGCAACCTGAGACATTATAAGATTCCACAGGTAGTGCACAAGAGTCTGGATTCGACTAATGCAATTAAATGACATCCTTATTTTATTAAATTAAGGCTTAAACTGTCAGAAAAATGCCGCTCCTTGTGTGTAACTTCACATTTTTGGTGGATTTTCAGTGTTGATGACACAGGTACACAGCAAAAACTGGAGGGTTATCATTTCAGGGTAAAATATTTCAGTTGTTTTTAACACAGAAAGTGTTATTTTTACTATTTGAACATTAAATGATTGAACTTAATTTGGCATGCCTCACCCACAGACCTTTTTTGTACATAACTTCATCTTAAATTAAATTAAATAAAGTGTAAAAATAAAACACCTTTTTGTGTTTAGCTAAATCAGGATAATCCTTCAAAGTGTTTGGTCTATTGTTACGTAATTAACATTTCCAAAACAGTTAAATTGTTAAAAATGTAAAAAATTGATTCGGTGAAAGTCTATTTTAACACTCCACTATTTGCTGCGTAGAGGAATTTTAGAATTTACTACTACTTCCTGTATTTTTGTACATTTCCACAACTGCTTTTCCACAAATTGCCTCTTAACTAATATAAAGTTCTGACTTGCTTACCACAGATACTATCTCAAATCAAGGATATTTTAAGTGTCTTTTTGATACTTTAAACTGTATTTTGACAAAATAATGGTGTTTTCTTATATTTGTTTAACCATTATCATAATTTTGTATGTTAGATGAATTTTGTGATGTCATGATTTCCAAACAGGAAGTAACATTTGAACCACTTTAATGTATTTATTTATTTATTTTTATACCTGAAATCTAATCTTAACTGTGTTTTAGTAAAATGAGTCATTCAACCTGCCATAGGCACTTTAGAATCTGAAATAGGGGTGAAGAGAGAAAGAGACACTCAGTAAAAGGTTGACTCTTGTATCTTACCGCACACATGTCTGACATTTTAACATAATCTTTTCCTTATTTCCTTGTTCCCAGGTCCGGGTTCCAGAGGACACGTCTCCCTGGAAAGACCTGCTGCAGATCGGAGCAGAGGACGCAGACAGGAACAGTCACCTGCTCTTCTCCATCCACAGCAGTCTGCCCCGGGGCAGCTCTGGCCCCTTCCACCTCGACCCAAAGTCTGGGATCCTGGTCCTGACCGAGAACCTGGACTACGAGAAGACCTCCACCCACACACTCATCATCATGGTGAATATAAACTATACTGACCAAAAACTCTACAGCTGCAGTCACAATTAACTCAATATCGCAGTTTGGATGGACGCGCTCTGCAAATCCCAAAGGAGCAATTGAAGTTCCATAATTTCTTCCACAAACAGCAAAATTTCTGTCTAAAAACTGCTCACCCTATAGTTTAAATCTGTAAAACCTGCTTGAAATGGGGTTCTTGTGATTCTTTTTGTCAATTCTTCTGGACTTGCTTAAACCGTGAGCTTTGAACAGACTCCTATTTTTAATTTTATTAAATTCATTCTTAATTTTTGTTTATGCTTTGTATGCTTTTTCTCGTTTAATTTATTTTTTATATTTATATATTTTTATTGCATGCATGCGTTTCTTTCCTCACAACATGAACGTTTTTGTGTATTAAAAATAAAACCTAAGCCAAATTAATTTTCACATCGTGACATCAATAAAGTTCTGTCTTACATGTGGGTTGCAGATTTGGGCGCCGTTGCCATGGTAATTAACTAAACAAAACAAAATATTATAACTTTTGAATGGGTAAAAGTGCTCAGTAGCAGTTGGGACATTTTACCCTTTAGTAGATATATTATTGTTAATCACACATGTCTTAATTTTCCACTATTCTGAAACTTATGGATAAACAGGGAAACTGAAACCCATTAATACTTAAAAAAAATATATATATACATTTTTTTACACTATACTCTAGTAAAACTAACTTGTCTTCTTCAGGTGCGCGACCAAGAGATCCCGATCAAGAGGAACTTTGTGAAGGCAGTGATTCACGTGGAGGACTGTAACGACCACGCCCCTGTGTTCCTGAGCCCCCGATATGAGGTGTCCCTGTCCAATATGGCCGCCGTGGGGTCTGAGGTGCTCCGGGTCACCGCGCTGGACAAAGACACAGGAAGCAACGCGGAGATCAGCTACTCCCTGCACTCTGGTAGGTCCTGTCTGTGCACATTTACTACACCAGAGAAAAGAACGCTGAGCCAATGATTTAAAGCTCTTATATGACGCAAAATGGACTCTCGTGAGTGCTCGAATGTTGCTACCTCACCAAAAACATTCCTGGAGCTGTGTTTTGCTTCATTCACACGTGTTTAATCCTTTATTATTACTCCATCTACATCTCCAAAGCTCAAAATGCTCTGTTCTACATTGTGATGTCATGAAGGGGTAGTTTTCAAGTGAACAGCTGCAAATTTCTATATATTTTATATATATATTCAGGGCTGAAATGATCCAAAATACTGCATGACATCACAATTTGGAGCAGATCGGTTTCTATGTGTGAGAAGAATTCAGCCTAAATATGCAGGGTTTGTGTGAATAAATCAAAACACAACTCCAGGAAACAACATTAATACACATAGATCAGAAAATAGAGCAGTATCTGATTTTAAAAAGTATTAAACATATTTAAAAAAGCCAAAATAAAACAGTTGAAACAGGTCCTAAGTTCTTACCTTATGCATTCATTTGAGCATCCAACTTGTTTTTCTTAGCACGGTAATGCTAATAACCACTGGAAACCCACAGTGAACTTGCTTTGACCTCAAGAGCTGCTTATACAATATATTTGTACAGGGGCAAGACCAATGTTACTAAGATACATGGGGGAAAATGCAGTACTTTTAATGACCACAGAGCCACAGGGAGGAGCTGACAAGACAAAAGAACTCACAGGAAAAGCAAACACAGGATTTTTACATCAAAACTGCAACTTTCCCAGATGATCCGGCCACATGGGGGAGCAGTGATTCAGTTTGTTTTGTGGACCGTCTCTTGTAGCATTTTCGACAAGGCAGGAGTTTGTTTTTCTTCAGTGCGTTTGATTTGTTTATGAATTTATGCATTCGTTTGGAGGATAAGCCCCTTGAGACGTCTCGCCATTTCGTTTTCGAGGGTCTTCATAGTCACAACAACAGAAGAGCAGATGCAGAAGAGCAGACGGTAGCTCCAGAAATTCAAAGAAACATAAAAAAAAAAAAAACAAAACAACAACAATATCAGCCAAACCACACACTCACTCACATGGACACAAAATAAATCAAAAATGAACAAAAATTAAGACAAATATAGTCACAAAATACAACAAAACTCAACAAAATGATCAAAAAGAAGTCAAGTCAGTTTATATTTAAATGAGTTTTTTCTCATTTGTTTTTTGACTCTTGGACAACGAAAATCTCTGATCTGCGTGACGGAAATTGTAAGAGGATCTGAATGGAGTTAAATACTGTTTGAGATATTCCGGATCACTGAGATTAATGCATAAAGATAAGTAATAATGATAAGTTGTTTTTTTTTATTGGGTTGAGTCTCTAAATGGTAACAAACACACTATCACTACTTAACACATGAGTCTGATTTGGTTCCTAAGTGTTAGTGGTGTGCAAAAATATGAAAATATGGAAATATCCTGATAGTAAATTTGGCGATACAGTATTGTTATGGAGAACTGCTATATCAATATTAGTATTTTTTTGTCTTTTTGCAGTTTTTTTCTGTGACCCACCTATAATTTTGTTGCTTATTTAGTGAAAGGAAACTTGTTTATGCGATACACTTCATTGATTTATAGTTTTGATAATTACAATAGATGTATTTTCATATTAACTTAGCACAAGATGGTGGTTTAACGAAGAAATTGTGTCATTAAAATGTATTTGGTTCTAAAAAAACATCAGTGTATCGTCATATCGTGATGATATCATATCGTGAGAAGTTTATCTTTAATTGTATCGAATGGTGTGAAACTGAGATTCCCGTTCAAGAACAGGCATGTCCAAACTATGGCCCACGGACAAGATCCGGCCCTCAAACCAGTTATTCTTGGCCCTCCGTCCCAAATGACCGAACGCTGGACTTTTTTATTTACTAGAAGTTTATAGACTCCGCGCTTGAGGTCAAAATGAATCTGTACTATCTCTATGTAATTATGATGCATTTAATGGTCTAATAATCAAGAAGTGCGCTGTTAGCATGCTAGCTGCTGATAGTAATACTGACGGCAAACTGTCTGATCTCTCTTTCTAATTAGGATGCTCAAATGAATACGTAAGGTAAGTGGGGAAAAACTTTGGACCACTGCAAACCGTTTAAATGGGGCAAGTTCCTTTTATCCACATTTTCAATCGTAAAAATCAGCTGCAGCACCTTTTAGACTTACAACGTCAATGACACACACTAAAATTACACTTTTAATGTGACGAAAAAAAGCTTTGCGCTCTACAACATAAGAAATTAGTTTTTCTGCCACCTTATAAACCCATATCAAAGTTAAGCAGGTAATATTTGCGCCTTTCTGGCCTAGTATTTGGCCAGTAGTACAATGAATACATGTTTTTCTTATCAGCAGCACACATGATCTGCCCACCCCCCTCTCCTTCTCCTAACACATCACACTGTACCGTGAAAGATCTATTTCTCAACACCGCCTGGTTATTTTTCAGAGTATTACCTAATAAATAATGTATCTATCTAACGCATTGGTAGTTTTCCGCACGTTTTAATCCTAAAGGTTACGCTGTGGAGGTCTTTAAGATGGATGCTCGCTGGTTTGAAAATGCACTGAGCAAGCGTAATGTTTTAGCTGTGCAGTGGCCCGGGTCTGTTTCTATGCTTCTTTGATCACATGTGTTCAACGCTACGACTCCAAACAGCAGCGGAATATAGATCAGGTTTGTTAAGGTCAGGATGTACCCGTGTAAGGCGAAATACGTGAGGACAGAACCAGAAGAGAGCCAAGGGGAGACCAAAGGCAAGCGATTAAAAACTTTATACGAAGAAAAGGTCTGGGTTAATCATAATTTGAATGGATGTAATTAGCAAATCGCAAAGGCTCCAATCTTTTAAGTACCATAATCTAAATAAATATCTTGTCTTATTCTGTAAAACATGGCTAACCCTGTAGTTTAGAGCTGTACTCTTCTGAACAGTGATGCTTGTATTAGTTTGTGAGTTCATATTTAAAGCAGACTTCTACAAAATCGACTTTTCAGAAATTTTTATCATAATTGTTATCATTATTTCCTTTTCTCATTGACACTCTTGAAATCGTATTTGGAGTGATTTGCGCATGTTTAAGCAATCTATAATCACTTCTTATTACTGTACAAGACACCATTTTCCCAATCAGCCCTCTGCTCTCTACTTACTCCAATTTTATTTTAATTGGTGATACAAGTAGGATTCAGCAGTGTTGCATAGTCTTTTTGGTACAAATGGGAAAAAAAAATCAGCTACTTGCTACTGATGTGATTCTCTTTTCATTTTAGATCAATGTGATTTCCGATTATAACAAATGATAACATAACTGTAACGCATGTGCAGTAGCTCTTCTTTATAGACCCTGTATTTTCCATGTATTTGTGTGAAATGTGTCTTGCCTCAGTACAGATATACAGTATTGAACTAACAGTTCTTGAGGTCAAAAGTGCGGTGTGTGCTCTAGGGATCAAATTATAAAGCAGTTTTTTGTCCCGTAATCAGGAAGTGCGTGGTTAGTATGCCAGGTGTTGTTGCTTTACATCTCTGGTTTCTGAGAGTCGTGAAAAGAGCTTTTAAAGTTCACAGTGAATGTTCAGAAAGTATAAGATCAGTGAAGAAGAACAGATTTAAACATATTTAAGATATTTGGCCTTTTAGCGTTTGTTAAAAAGTGACAAGAAAAATGAAAAATATTGTTTTGATGCACAGTTGAACCGCCCCGAAATGGACACGCTTGTATTATGTTGTTATAGTAGACATTCCTCACCTGTGAAAACAGACCAGTAAAACACATAAAACCATATAATTACAGACTGTCAGCATTTGATTAGAAGTTTGAGGTCTTTAAAAAAGAATTGGCAAACCTTGAAAAAGTAATTCTAATGGAATAAATAAACACTTTTGAAAAGTGATAAAACTTTATTATCAGTCATTCTTCAGTCGTTCTTCTGGCCATACCGACTTGTCAAAGCCTGGGCCGGGCCTGGTTAGTACTTGGATCAGAGAAACTGGGACTTCCAGGTGCCACAGTGGGGCGCCAGTCACAAAAACTGTCATTGTGTCTTTAGGCAAGGCACTTCACCCACATTGCTGAGTATGTGTATGTGAGTAAGTGTTGTGTGCATGAGTGATGGTGGTGGTCGGAGCGACCGATGGTGCAGATTGGCAGTCTAGCTTCTGTTAGTCTGCCCCAGGGCAGCTGTGGTCGGGCAACTGTAAAGCATCTTTGAATGTCCAAAAAAAGCACTGTATAAAATTTGTATTATTATGCCAAAATGTTGGCTGTAATGTTCAGCACTTCTTTTACTTTATTTATTTTTTTCAAAGAAACAAAACTTTTCTTGGAGCACAATTGCTGCAGTTTTGTTAATTAAATGTGCATTTGAATTCTTAATTTTAGAAAACTATTCATACATTTCTATTTATAGGTGACAATTTGAGGACTTTTGCTGATTCAAATGATGATTTGAATTGCTATTGTAACACTCCTAATATTTCATCATTATAAACTCGGCATTTGCTTAACTAATTTTGCAAAACAAAATGAAATCTAGGCACGTTTTTTGAGAGTGAGAGCCTCTTATTCAAGAGGCTTCTTCACTTTTGACAGAGATCTGAAAGTAACAGGCTTATATCTGTCTGAAGGGAGGACCTGCACTGAAGCTAACACACCCTAGTTGTTTACCTGTAAGGAGTATCTGTTATTAGTGAAGTATGTTGAACTACCCTGAGGTGTGAACTGTCACCAGAGTCGAGGGATGTTTCAGACGGGGTAATTACACATTAAAAAACACGATCACCATGTTACCTTTCATTGTTTACTCCATTTTACTAATGAAACTACCTCATGACGCTTCAGGTTTGTGAAGTTGTTGTGTACGGTTTTGTATCATGCTTTACTTTTGACATAGGCTAGTGGGCGGATCACTGGACAGTATTTTACGGCTAACTGTAAAAAGAGTTTGAATAGGCCTGGAAGAGATTGTTGGATTATTCAAACATACATGGATGAAACATAAAACGTCTTCATGCATCTTTTTGATGAGAAAATACAATTAGAACATGGTAGAAAGCTCCAAAAAGTTTATTTAGCATAATAACTCCTCTTTAAATGTGCACTATATAACTTTCTGGTTGTGGGTACGTTGTCTGAATGTTTCTATGGATGTGCCATTGCCCTGCCTGGAATGTTCCACAGCTCTACATTACATTTATTCAATTATAGGTGGTTTTATAGCTCAAAAATAACTTAAAAACCAGACATTCCTGACTGTGTCCGGGGTCGCCTCTCCACAGATCTGACCTGTTTCTTTTTCTCTTTCTTGTAGGTAACACAGACAACACTTTCTCCATTGACCCGTCCTCTGGCTCCATCTCTGTAGCCAGACCTTTAGACCTTCAGCCTCTCAATCGCTTCCATCTCACAGTGAAATCTACCGACCAGGGCTTCCCCCAGCGCTCCGATCTCTGCTCCGTCCACGTCAACATCAAGATTTCAGAAAACACCCCCCCTGTCTTCCAATCTGAAGACTTTTTAGCAGAAATCAGTGAATTCAGCCCTATAGGAACATCCGTCATCACCATAGCAGCCTCGAGCCCCACTGCAGTACATTACGGCATAGAAAGCGGCAACTCAAATGGCACTTTTCATATAAATCCTTACTCTGGGCTCATCTCAACGCAAAAACATGTAGATTTTGAAAGTTCTTCTACCTATAAGCTCAAAGTTACGGCTTCCACCAACACCGGCGCTGTGTCCGAAACAGTTGTGTACATTTATGTGATTGACGAGAATGACAACGCTCCTGTATTTGTCAAAAGGGAATACTTTGGGCACATTAGCGAAGCAGCTAACGTGAATAGCCTCGTGATGGGAGAAAACAACACGCCGCTAGTCGTCCAGGCTACAGACGTGGACAGAGATGCTAATTCCCAGCTTTATTTTGAAATCCTAGAGGAAGAAGCATTGAGAATTTTCAAGATAGATCCAAGTATGGGGACTATATCTTTAATTTCAATGGTCGATTTTGAAAACAAGGACAGGTATGAGTTCACAGTTCATGTCAAAGACTCCGGGGAGCCATTACTGTACGCACCGGAGCCTGCAAAAGTTACTATCCGAATCTTGGACCTAAATGATTGCCCCCCACAATTCAGTTCACCTCTGTATAAGGCATCAATCATAACACCACCTGTCAGAAAAGCAGAGGTGGTTCAAGTCAGTGCACATGACGAGGACTCTACTGTGGTCTACAGCATCGCCGATGGCAATTTCAACAACGCTTTCTCAATCGATCAAAATTCTGGGGTTATTTCTGTCGATAACGTGACCAATTTTAAGCAATTTTACCAGCTTGTTATCCGAGCTAGCGATGGGTTGTACAAAGACTCCGCCATTGTAAAGATAACGCTGACAAACCTAACCGAAACTGATTTGAAATTTGAGCAACAGGCCTATCATGCAAGCGTTAGCGAAAATAGCAAAACACCAAAAATATTAGCTGCACTGAAGGTTACCGGATGCTACCTAAACGAGCCCTTAGCGTACACTATTGTAAATCCAATGGGAAGATTTGGTATTTCTGAAACGTCTGGTATTTTTGAAAGCACTGGTGTCGCTTTTGATCGAGAAATTCAAGATTTATATGAGATTGCTGTAAAAGTTGAAGATTTGCGTTCTCCTCCAAGAACTGCAACCGCTGTGGTTAAAGTCTTCATTGACGATGTTAATGATAACGCACCACAGTTTTTGAATTTGCCGTTTTCAGCAATGATTTCTGACGATATCGAACCAGGAGATGTGTTGTACCAAGCGACTGCGATTGACAAAGATTTGGGCGAAAATGCTTCGATTGTTTATTCACTTGAAGATAATTTTGAGCTTTTTCGAATTGACCCAAATGTCGGCGATATCTCACTCCAAAGACCTCTTGATTTCGAAGCTTTGAATAAATACGTTTTGACAATAGTGGCGACTGACGAAGGCGAGCCTAGCTATAGCACAGCATCACAGCTAACCATCCAAATTCGCAATAGAACCAATCCGATTTTCCAAACGCTGCTGTATCCCTTAAAAGTTCCTGAAAATGTCCCGCTTTTTGCCACCATTCTACACGTCCAAGCTCGCAATCCAGAAGGCTACCGTCTAATCTATAATCTCCAAGAAGAAAACGCAACAAAACATTTTCATATTGATTTTAAAACTGGTGTCTTGACCGTCACAAATCCACTAGACTACGAAGCCCAGTCAATGCACATTTTAACTGTCAGAGCAACCGATTCAGTAACTGGTGCATATTCGGAAGCCACAATCGAAGTCGAAGTCGAAGATGTTAATGATAACGCGCCAGTATTTTCAAAACTAGCGTATTCCACAAACATTGCAGAAGGTTTACCAATTGGTACATCAGTTTTACAAATTTACGCAACGGATAAAGACTCAGGACGAAACAAAGAGCTTACATTTCAGTTGATCAAAACCGAAGGAAACGAAACTGACTTTTTTGAGATTGACAAGCAAACGGGACTGATTACTACCAAAGAAATTCTCGACTACGAAGATACAACGCATTTTGATTTGAAAGTACGTGTTAGCGACAATGGTACATTTCCCCTTAGCAGCGAAACTTCTGTGCTTGTGAATGTAACGGACGTCAATGACAACCCACCTGATTTTGTAAACCCTCAGTACGACACTACGCTCGACGAAATGGCAAAATGCGGACATATCGTTGTTAAAATTCAAGCTTCTGACAGAGACGCCAACGATGTTAACAATCTAAAGTACAAAATCTTATCTGGGAACGAAGGGAGATATTTTAACATCAACGAATCATCTGGACTCATTTCATTTTCAAACGTTTGCAAAAAAAATCTGGATCCTTATTACAATTTAACTGTAGCAGTGTCTGATGGTGTATTTCAGAAAACAGCTCCGGTGAATATTGACATGATAAATCGAAATCGGCACAGTCCGTATTTTAAACAGAACATTTACGAAGCTGAGCTAGCTGAGAATGCAGAAGCAGGGACTAGAGTGATCAGGCTAGCTGCTATAGATCCAGATGAGGGGCAGTACGGAGCTGTGGACTATACTATTATCAATAAACTCGCCGATGAGAAAT
This sequence comes from Scartelaos histophorus, assembly GCA_000787155.1. Taxonomy (NCBI): domain Eukaryota; kingdom Metazoa; phylum Chordata; class Actinopteri; order Gobiiformes; family Gobiidae; genus Scartelaos; species Scartelaos histophorus. Next base: position 1,186 of record KN502438.1, on the reverse strand, counting down.
TCAAAATTGATAAAGATGGACAAATTGTCACTACGCAGCCATTGGACAGAGAGTCGCACAGAGTTATCGCTATCAAAGTTATGGCGAGAGACGGTGGCGGAAGAGTTGCGTTTTGCACTGTTAAGATTATTCTAACAGATGAAAACGACAATGTTCCTCAATTCAAAGCTACTGAATACCAAGTCGCAATTCAGTCCACGGTCAACAAGGGGGCGCCCGTGATCCAGATCATCGCATATGATGCAGATGACGGCAAAAATGCAGATGTGACGTACACGGTTGACGAGGTGGAAGAAGTTACCGAAGATGTCATCGAAATCAACCCTTTTACGGGACTGGTTAGCGTCAAGGAAAGTCTTGTGGGCTTGGAAAACAAAATATTTAATTTCAAAGTTAAGGCGAGGGACGGTAGCTTGCCTTTTTACAACTCAACGATTCCAGTTCAAGTCAAAGTCGTGCCTCCAGAAGTCCCTCTACCGAAATTTTCCGAACCTTTGTACACGTTTTCGGCAATGGAAGACATCCCGGTTGGTACGGAGATCGGAACAGTCAGAGCTAAATCGGATATGCCAGTTATCTATAGTCTTGTAGATGGGAATACAGTGGAAAGCAATAAAGATAAAGTGTTTAGTTTGGATGAAGAAAGCGGTACGTTGGTTTTGCAGAAGACTATAGATCACGAGAAGACAAAATGGTATCAGATAGACGTAGTTGCTCAAGGAAATCACAACGGGACCGATGTGGCGTCTCTGGTCTCCGTCAGTATCCAGGTCCAGGATGTGAATGACAACCAGCCTGTTTTTGATGCCAGTCCCTACAGAGCTTACCTGGCTGAGAACATGCCCGCAGGGACCACCGTCATACAGGTGCGATGGAAATCTAGTTGTAAAAGTGTAATTAACATCATTATGAGTTATTGGTGGTTTAGAACGTGATTATATTATATTCCCATGTGGGGACCCAGTTTTCTTTATTGTACACTTTTATAAGAAATATAAGCAAATATAAGCAAATTCACAAATCAGGTCAAATCAGGTTATTTCTATCAGTGATTAACAGTAATAATCTGCATTTTAACTATATGAATTGTAATGTATGTATTAAATATCATTGGCCTTTAGAATGTTGCGATATCTAAAACCCATCAAGGTCCCCTCCAGAAAATCATTCAGTCTTTCTAGACTAA
>KN502433.1:28603-40122 GCA_000787155.1 Scartelaos histophorus | reverse complement strand
GACGGGGGGGTGGAGGCGTCAGAGGGAAAGATGGCAGCGAAGTCGGACGGCCGCGGGGTCGTCACCGGGTTCGCGCAGCTGCAGGACCTGGACGACCCTCGCGATGGCAGCTCGTTTCACATCTGCCACTGCTGCAACACGTCTTCGTGCTACTGGGGCTGCCGGAGCGCCTGTCTGCACTACCTGCGCGGGAAGGGGCGCGGGAAAAGGGGGGACACCACGCACGAGCAGCGCCTCTGGCTTGACTGCCTCTGGATAGTCTTGGCGCTGGTCGTCTTCTTCTGGGACGTGGGTTCGGATCTGTGCCTGGCAGCGCACTATTATCACCGGCGGGACTTTCTGTGGTCAGGACTCACCTTGTTCTTTGTGCTCGTGCCCTCGGTCCTGGTGCAGATCCTCAGCTTCAGGTGGTTCGTGCAGGACTACACCGGGGGAGGACTGGGCTCCGTGGAGGGGCTCAGCAGCCGCAGAGCCACGGCCACTCTGCAGCGGCAGGACGCGTGCTGTCGCCTGTCCGTGTGGGTCTGGCAGACTGTGCTGCACGTCTTTCAGCTGGGACAGGTGTGGAGGTGAGTGATGTGTCCTCCTAAATCACGCTCAGAACAGTGACATGAGCAGGTTAAGGCTGAGTTCACGTCTGCTGCTGTCAGTGTACTTTTTATGATGATCTGGTGGTTTGTTGCTTATTTTGTCTGGTTTAAGTTAGTCCTTTCTTGATCAGGTTCACTATGTTCTTTATAGTGCTGACTTAATTTCACTTTTGATTCCTCCCTTTGTGACCTCCCCTCACAGTGTCACCTGTAGTTACTCCATCTCACTGTTAGTTCTAACTTGAGTCTGAGCAGTGCTGGTTCAGACAGCCTCCTCCGGCTCTGTTTCTTACATTGGACCGGTCCATAGTCTGGCTTGAGTGGCTCCTCCTACAGTCACCTGGTGTAACCCTGAGTGCAGCAGCCTGACTGGACTCACAATGAGCTCAGCCACCGTCTAATCACAGCCTCACACCAGGGACCCCAGCCTGCACCGCACTGGAAATACTGCTAAATCCTCTTCACTTGCTTCTGCTGCATATAATGTATTTTTCACTATTCGTTTGCCTTTGTCTCCCTCTATCCATCAAACTTACTGACCGAAAATTAGCCCATACATATTCCATTTCCAAGATTGTTTCTCCAATTCAGAAGTTTTAATTTAAATATAATCCCAAGATTGATCAATGTTTCATGTATATTGTGTCTTAGCCCACAAACAAACAAAAAGCTATACATTTTACAGATACATATATTTTTATGAGGTTGTATTAACAATCTGCATTCATGTTACATACAACCCATGTTATGTTTCCCCAGTGTGTCCTGTCTGTACTATGTTCCCTATAGAGACGAGTAAGAGCCTAAACTGTGTGGCTGTGGCGTATAGTGATTGAGTGCCTATGACTGTTCCCTTCGCTGCAAGTACAAACAGTTGCCTCATTTCACCCCATCTCTCTCTCTTCCTCTCTTTCAGCGGAGCAAACCAGACGAGCATGTGTTTTACAAAACTAAACATTCACCCTTGCAGACATGATGTAATCCATTTGCCTGCACTGACATTTCTGATTCTCATTTGTGCTAATTGTAAGAGCACACCGTGGTTATGGTTTCAAGTAGTTGTAAAAACGAGCATGGCTGAAGCATCTGTGTTTGGGCTAGAGAGTGAGAGAGTGTTTCTTTTTTTTTTTTTTTGGTGCAGTCAGACGCAGTGGCTGGCATTTAATGGGAAGAAGTAACGCATGACGGCTGCTTGGAGACGGGTGCCAGCGGCTGGGAAAATGTAAAAGAGCAGAGGGAGAGGGAGAGCAGAGGGGTCAAAGCATTAGCAATACACACACACAACCTCTCTCATTTCTAGCATGTATTTAGCAGCTTGTCCACAATGTTCTGACTATATTTCTATATATCTCTATACTTCTTATATATCTTATATCTATATTTAGATTTCTATATTTCTATTACTATATTTCTAAATACACCTCAATTAGCCTTAATAAAGTATGAAGAAAGACTTAATTCATAATGAACAAACACTTGAATGACTCAGACTTTATATCTACTTAATTAATACCCCCTTATAAAGTACAAGTTACAAGCATAAATTAATGATCTATTTGTTCATTAGGAATTAAGACTTTGTTCATGTTTTATTAAAGGTGCATTGTGTAAGTTTTCTGGAAGAGGGTCCATCAAATGTTTTTCTTCATGAAAATGATATTGCTTTGTCTGGAATGTTTCCCAGTGTGGCATTAAACCTGTCATCAAACCAAACCAGTCCAAGTGACAGGTTATATCTGTGGAGAGGCAGCCCCACTCACTGTTTTCTAGGCATTTTTGAGGTACAAAACCACCTGTGATTGAATGCAAATGTAAAAAAATAGGTAGAACTATTTAATGTCATACTGTGGAACATTCCAGGTAGAGCTGATATGGTTAAACATGGTTAAACATAGGGCTTTGCAGTCACCTCCAGTGCAAATCAGTGCTGTTATTCCGAGCTGGTCCTTCCACTGTGAATGAGTCCACTTTGCATTTCTCATCAGAGGGCTGGAGGGCTGTTGCATTGATCAGGTCAGGTTTATTTACTGTGTGCTTGGGAGTCAAAAGACCTTTCACCCACATCTGCAGAAGGTGGACATGAGAGGACACATGGACAGCTGTTTGGGGTAATAGCCTGGAGTAGGTTTCAGTGCTGTCAGTTGCACAATTAATTACTATCTATTTCAGAACTCCAACAGAAATGTGCTAAGATGTGTTTTTAAACGTTAAACGTTTTAAAGGTCGACTGCGTAACATTACTAGTGGAGGGTCTACCACCTGCTTGTCTCCTTGGAAATGTTATTGCTTTGTCTAGAATGTTCGAGTGAGACAAGCAGGTTACAGCACCATGCTACATTACCATTCAGATATGTGGAGAGTCACCCCTATTTCCAGAGGGAAATATTGTACTTTTGTCTGATGAATAAATGCTAGCTGGATATGGTTAATGCCATACCATGGAACATTCCAGCAATAACATCTCCATAGAAAAGTTGTGCAGTGCTCCATTAAGTTTGAATGTGAAAGGACTATAAAGGTATACACAGACATGCTGAAATATCATCTGAAAAAAATATATATGCATGCTTGTTGTTGTTATATTTTTATTTTTTATAATCTTTTGACACCATTTTGAGATTGTCTGCTTTTATTCTAAACAAAACAATATACTATATATTTCTCCAAAACCACATTTGCTATATTATCTATAATTTGATATATTATCTACTTCTGCTTGTCAATTTGATCTCTTATATCTCTGTTATATATTTTATATTTTACTCTTTCAGCACCAGATAACATGACATAAAAATTACTTAGGGCATATCACAGCTGCGGAGTTTTGTAGGGTCAGATTCTACAGATGGTGGGGGGTCCCAGGACAGTGGACCCCAGCGCAGAGCCTCACAGAGGCTGGGAGTGCACAGACATCTCCCCTGTGGAGGTGTCTAAGAAGGAGAGTGGAGACATCTTTATAGCCTCAGATAAGAGTGTGGTGAGTGGATATGTGTAGTTGTTTCTATTAAGTCAACATAGGCTTAGATTTTGAAATAAACACATTTTTAAGGATAGAAATTGTAAGTGATGGTAGTGATGACAGCTAATATGCAGTCATTTTGAAACATACAGTGGCTAAGTAAGCTAACTATTCATTTTGTGACCATTTAAGAAACCATTCTAGCTAACTATCTGGATATACAAAATGTAATCTCAGTCAGAACCCATTATTGCCTGTATACTGTATATTTAAGATGGTCAGTATAACAGAATTTATGGTAATGTTCATTGTGACAGGTCTGATCTTGGGGCAGTGGGACCGTTGTTACGGCAACACCTCCCCTTGGACATGATCCGGCTGGCTTCAGTCAGGGTTCAAGGGTCAAATACTGCTCTTGTCCTCTTAGTGAGTCTGTAACCTCAGGCTCAAGGCAACAGAGAATGGTGCAAATGTTGTTTCTTCATAACATGAGCCTATATCTGTGCTTGTGCATAGGACGATGGGATGATGAATCTGTGATGCCCCATTTTTATTGCATGTTTTTAACTAAACAGTAGATTGCTCTTACCCAAATTCAATTTGCTGATAACAATAATAGTATAACGTGCCACTTCTTCCTTCAGATATTATAGGGCTGTATTGTAGTGTCAGGTGAAACCCAGCACTGGAGTACAGAACTGACCATTCTGTCTAGTACAGTACATTTCACAGCATTATATTATAAAAAGATCTGGAAGCTCTAAAGTTTTGTAAATTAAAAATACTGAATTATGAAGCAGCTTCCTAAACAAATAGGGTAGATCCAATGCCGCCATCATTTTGTAAACAGCTGATATGAAAACATCTTCTCATTTTTCTACATTGATTATAAGTTTTCATTTTGTCGAATTTCTCTAACCTTCTCCAAGATAAAATGTCCTGCTGGTTTTACAGTGATCTCCTGGTAATTGTTGACAGATGATTCCTGCGACTCTAATTTCCAGTTGCCCTGAACCTTTCACTGTCATGCTGATGCTGCCTCTGAATCATCACTGTCTCTGTAAAATTAGACATTTCCTTCACACAGTCACGCACGTACACACATGCACACACAAATGTACACACACGTACAGACGCACGCACACACGTATACATGCACACACACATGCACAGGCACAGATGCACGCACACACACACACACACACACACACACACACACACACACTCATAGAGGAGTCATGGAGCTGCGATGGACAGCTTCATCAGTGCAAACCCAAATTAGAGCCTCCCTCAAAGAGAAGAGTGGCCCATGTGGTGCAGAGAGGAAATCCTTGCACAGATGGGCGGGTGCTGTTCCTTTTTCTACGTTTAGTGGGAATAAGTTGTTTTTTTTATTTTGTCTGAATGTGATACTTCTACTTAACAATGTTCTTGACTTCGTTTAAAAATGTGCTACCAAACACAGGGAAGTGATTGTAAGATCTAAAATTGGCTGTGTTCACAATAGATAGTTACTTCACTAGAATCAAAATTATTTGGTTAATCATCAGTTGTAGTGTAAATGCTATTTTTGTGACTATAAGCTTTAAATATCACAACTTACCACAATATAAAAATCAGCATTATGTATTGATTTTTATATTTTCCTTGTAGACATTGGCGCTCTCCCACTCATAGTCTCTTATGAAGAATTCTGGTACTACCAACCCCTAACTTGACAGTGGTGACACATAGTGACCTATTGTGGATCTGCTTTGTAAAAGTTTAGCAGTGTTTTATAAAACTTTTGGCTGCATTTACTCCACTTTATCTGAGTTTGCTATGGCTGAGTGTGTGGGCAGAAGTAGTGGCTGTGAGTATTCAAATTATCTAGTTCATTTTTATTCCAGTGAAAATTGCAATGCATATAGTGCTTGCTTTATATGAACAGTTGTTGTTATGATGTAAGCTGCTCCTCTCTTGCAGTGTTAATGATGAAGTAATCAGACATGTACTCAAACTCAAAAGTGTAGTTTGATCTGGGACAACAACAACATTCACTTTATGAAATACAATTAATTCATTCATCAAAATATATGAACATTATATTGAATATTGAATATGTCACCTGCATTTCATAAATATTGCATTATATTATAGATTGCAGTTAGGGTTAGGGTTTCTTCTCTCAGAAAGCAGAAAACACTCTGCATCTTGTAAAGTCATGTGGTAATACAGAAAGTGCTCCACTGTGTTTTTAAACTCCACACACCTTCACAAGAATCATTTGGATAATTTCAGCTCTGGAATTGCCAATCTCTATTGGAACAAAAGGAACAAAAGGAGTTGTTAACTTGAAAACTACCACTACATGGCATTACAGAGGGGAACAGAGGATTTTTAGCTTTGGAGATGAAGACAGTGTGATGATAAAAGATTGCTCAAATGTACCAAAAATGCTAATGAATAAGTAAATTAAGTATTCAATTTATCAATATACCGTTTTATCAGACAGTAGTAATACAGAATACCAGTCCTTATAAATTCAGTGCTACCTACATTCAACATTGCATTCATTTTTGCAAACTCAGCCCCTTTTTTATATCACTCAACGCCTTACGAAATTACATATGTGTTTGGCCACTTTCCCCATTGGAGCCAAACAAATTGTCACCCTGGTATTCCATGCTGGGATTACATTTTAATCCTGAAGAGCTGGCTCACTACAGCGCGGCACACGACTTCCTCACGTCTGGACTTGTGAGGCTGGTAAATATTAATACAGTCTGGGAAGGAATCGCCAAGAGCCTTTTCTTGGCTGACTGGACTGCCTGTAGTTGCCAAAGAGAGGGAAAAAAAAAAATGTAAATGCCGGGATGTGAGACTTAGCAATGATACTACGCAAGCAGCTGCCCTGTATGGTTTGGGGGTTACAGTGTTGAAAAGACTATTCATATAATTAGCTTTTGTTAGACAAGATTGGTGGGTACATCTTGTTCTTTTATACGATGATTGACAGCTGAGTCTATCTGGGTTGCATTTAGAGGCAAGAAATCCTAAAGTTGGAAATCCTAACACTCAAAGAAAGAACAACACACTGTCAGCAAACATGTATTCTGTTAAGCCTTTTGATGATGCATTATTTACAGACAGCGCATTAAACTTGCATTGTAAATCAGGGAAACAATAATTTTCTCATTAGCGTCAATAACAGAGGACCAGAGCTTCTGAGCCTTGCGAGTCCACAAAGAAAACCCCAATTATCAGACAGTGGAGTGGTGAAAAATACAGGGAGCGAAGAGGGGGGACATATCACAGCAGGAGGGGTAGAGACAGACAGGCTCAAATGATGGGGAAGTACTGCACTGAGACGAGGGGCTGCACAGAGGATTCAATTGCTGTTTTGTTTTTACTGGCGTCCGAATTGGATTTCAAGCTGCGTTATTGAATTAGGGACCACTGCTGGATAATGTTTGATTTGCTGTGCAATATTTCTGCAGTCATATGTATTTATATGGAGACCAATACGAATCAGTGTCTTCTGTGCAGTTGGAGACGTGTCCCTTATTGATTTGTTGTTACAAAGTGCTGATGCTATGAGGCCGATGGTCCCAGCGCTGGCAGAGCACAGTGGTTTGTGATTAAAACAAAACGTTATTTATTTGCTCATGATCTGTATTTCGGTTGAAGGTCATTTAAATTATGCTGTATATTATTTAGAGAGAACTGATCTTCAACAACAGGTTCTCTGACTAAAACTTCTAGTGTTGGTTTTATCCAATTTTTATCCAAATAAAGCAATATTTAATAGTCCCCAAATCATATCAAGCAAATATAAATGTGTTTGGAGATAATCAGCTTTTCCAGGAGAATATTTACGGACACAAAACCCCAAACAATTCTATTTCAGTGCTCCTCCAATAAATAACAACAAATCCGGCTTTAAACCACCAACTCTGACCACATGTTATGTCATTTCATTTCTGTTTGTGAGATGTTCCTGGCTGCATTACACACAGTAATATCCCTACATCTACAGTAATGTGACTACAAACTATTTTGTAATACCTGTGGGAGAATTTATTATGTGTTATTCTGTAATTGTTTTAGTTTTGTCAAAGAATGTTTCCACTCTTAAACAATACAATTTTAGACAGGCTTTGTTTTGAAAGCTTGAAATTTTTAGTATCTGGCTTTCATTTTAACTTTCATATTCCCTAAATTGCTATGTCTATATAAATCTATTGTGCAGTTTTCTGACCAAATAAAGAGTAAAAGTTCATTCATTCATTATAAACACAGGACAAAGTTGTATAACCTTGAATATGCCTGTTGCTCCCCCCGAAGCAGAGCCCAAGGAAACTGTCCATTCTACAAGCTTTTTGCTGTTTCTAATTTGTATCTTGGTGATTAGTGTTCGAGCTAAACTTAACTTTAACCCCATTTATATATAAATGGCAATAAGTAGAAGTTGGCGGATTAAACCAGCGATGGCAGCTGCAGAGATCCTCCCTCAGCTATTCTGAAATAGCACCAAAATGCCCAGACCATGATGTGGATAACAACCCTAAAAATACACAAAGTTGCTGTTTGCGCTCTGAGCCAAATGAGTGAGTTTAGATAAAGAGCCTTGATTATGCCTGATTTAACTGCTTTGAGCCTGCCTTTTGAGCACATAAATATTCTGTAATAGAAGTCCACACACCTCAGATGCTCAGAGGAATATTAGGCGCGTTGGCAGAGGTTAGTAGAGAGATGCTTGTTCCCTTATCACATATATGCACAAAGGATAATGCTTTATATACTCATAGGCACAGTCTCGGTGATAGCGGTACATTCACCTGCCCTGTTTCTCCAGGCGCTCACATCGGAAACACGTGCTGCCACCGGTGGACAATGTACCCCTGTCTCCCACTTTGTAGCACACTGACTACTGCATGCTCCAAAAAGTCCTCCTGTGCACCCAAGAGAGGGAGCGCGATAAAGAGAGAAAGTGAGAGTCAAGACTAAAACAGTTACAGAGGTATACTCGGGTCAATGTTACACGGATACTGCTGCATGATGTAATGCACAAGGTAAATGCATTATTCTAGTAGGTGAAACTATGGATTAAACATATGCAATTTGATTTTATACAATTAAAACACCTAGAAAAAAACAACAACATGGATTTTAAGTGTAAGCAAGGTTACCACAGATCTCCCCTGGAACTTGTCTTAATGGTGATTTGTGATGCCATACTGTGAAAATGGAATAAAAAAAATTTAATAATGCACTTTTATTTATATTTATTTGTGCCATTTTATTTAAAGATACCCTTATATTTTGAGAACTGCATTTATTCTAGTCTGGAGTACCTAGCTGGAGCATTATCCTACATTGTGCATGTTTTATGTTGATATTGGAACCAGGAGCACCTCAGAGAAAACACACAGGTCTTGTGTGACAATAGTGTCATTGTGTTGGATACTGACCAGTTTAATACAGGCACATAACCATATATTGTACAGTTTTATTATTGCCAAACTCATATTTATGTCTTGTAATTCCGTCACTTCATGTAAAAATGGCTTCCCACTCTTATCTTGAGTTATATTTCCCACTCTTATGCTCTTGATGCTCTTTCACAACAATAATACCATTTTGTTCCATCACACATGCTTCGTTTCGGGATCGGTTGCATGTCCGTCTCCCTCTGGGATCGTTCTTTGGAAATCTAAGAGACCACACTGCTCTCTTGTACTTACTGACCTACTTGTTTATCTGTTGCACTACACAAATCACAGTGATGGGCAATTAGAAGTCATATGATAAAACACATGAGTTGCTATCAAATAAAAGTAGAAGAATGTGGAATTTTTCTTGATCCAATTATATCTCTTTAAAACCATACACTTTTCAGTCAAATTCCACATTGGGAGTCCTGGAGATTAGATATAGACTCAGCATTAAAAGACCTATATTACAGTATTTTCGAATAATGTCGGCTCCTCATCAGAAACTCCAGGTATGTTTTTAGGAGGTAGCAACATTATAATATACTTTTGGGAAATACAAGACCTTTAACATGTAGAGTAATAATATGGCCTCAGATGATTGACTCTGCAGTTTTCTGTCAGTGATGTTGCACATTTGTTGAATTTTGCTTATGTTGGATTTATTGACTCAGTGCTGTGTGTTTGCTCAGTGTTATGTGGCGTGGTCCTGTTTTATTGGCTACATTAATTCAATTTTCAATCTGACCTTCACAGTATAATCAATACTGTATTCAAAAACCTAGCAGCATGTTACGTTGCACATCTCTCTGCATAGAATAGCATTTTACTTGCTTTGAGGAAATTAATATCTAGACCCAGAGGACCCCAGGTCTTATGATTTTTCATCCAGAGCCCCTGGTCTTTAATGACTCCATTTTTTATTTACACTTTATGTTGTAATAGGAGAGACCCACACTCCCCGATGCCCTATTTGAGATCATTGTGTTCCATCTATTAGCCTGCACATACCATCTGCCCTCAGCTTAACACACGTTTTTGCTTTTATGTAGTGATTCAGCTATAGCCATTTACTTACTATGTTTTAAAGCATGGCATAATTTCTGCTATCTATTAAAATAAGTGCAGGTATTTTTCATATTTAGCCCAAATGAATTTTAGTACAAAGATCTCACAGTAAAAGTACAACGTTTGTCTTCAAGTTGTACAACAAAACTGCTATACGCTCCACCTCCATAGATCAGCTGGACCCCCCGGGAGGAAGTTACCTGGAGTTACCTGGACTATGCAAAGTAAACTTAAACAGAGTAAAACCACCGTGCTTCCTTTACCACAAATGAAGATACATGAAGATACAGTCTCAGGAGGTGCGGTGAAGTTGTTCTCTTTTTGAGGTGTTTTGGGAGGAAGGACAGTCAAGTAGTGATGAGATGAACTGATGGAGGAGTGGAAAACTGATTCACCGCTGATGTGTTTTGACAATCCAATGGTTTCATATGTAATGCCATACTGTGAAACATTCCAGTGAGGGAGTGGGGAGTGCTCCACCAGAAAAGTCACATGCAGCTTTAAAAGCCACACTTTTCCAGTTATCTTGTTTTCCTATTGGCTGTATAGTAAACCAACTACAAGTGTGAAAACTGCCGACAAGAAGGATGAGCGTACATATCTGGTGCTCCCTGCTGACTAGTTAAAATCATGATGATACCACACTACTCTGCGATGGCACTTTAAATACCTGCGTTTCTCCCTTCGCTGTTTCACATAAAGCAGCACTTGACCTCCATTTCTGTAAAAAAAAAAAAAACTAGAGCATCTGGCTGCAGCCCCATTACAACTATGCTCTCTCCCTTCCTCCTCTCTTCCTTTTCTTCCTCCTATCCGCTGCCTTTTACTCCCCACTGAGCTCATTTTCACTTCTTCCTTTTTACCTGCTTCTCACTTCTTCACTTTAGCTACAACAGTCCTGACAAAACGTCTCATCTGCTCCACGCCTTGCCTAGTTCACAAGTCAACCTGTGGCTTAATAGCTGCACTCCACTGCTATTGCTGGCGATCTATGGCTTTTCACACCCTCTTATTTATGGACTGTTGAAAGCGTACGCACAATGGGCAGGATCAATACCACTGTGGAAGGGAGAGGTTATAACCACAATCTGAAGGGTCTATACAAGTGTAAGAACCACATTTAACTCATCTGAGTGTGTGAGAAATAATGCATACATACATTTTGTAACAGAGATAGTGAATCCTTCAATACCAAGACTGAGCCAACTGAGGTAAAATGGAAGGAGCTTTGTTGCTGTTATGTGGGGGTAAAATGAAAGATATACAGTTAATATGATTAACTGAGATTTGAGAGCAGGACCATGCCTCAGGCATCTCTCCAGCGAACCACAGCTCACCTCAACCACACCTTAAATACCCAGAAGCCCTATTTATACAAGCCTGTCCAATAGCGTCTGTAGACCTCACCATCTTCAGAGGGGGGGGGGT
>KN502433.1:14895-28593 GCA_000787155.1 Scartelaos histophorus | reverse complement strand
AGGGGGGGGGGTCCTGAATTGGCTGGACTAACCAACAAAAGCTCCCATCCTGAAACCACATCTATCCATATCATCAATTAACATGTTGTATGCCATTGTTGTGGTGTGATAGTGAAGAATGCTTATTATGAAAAGCAACTGAATTGTTGGAAGTATTATAGTATTATATATTATATATTATATGTATTATGTATATCTGCAAACCTCCATGCTGGGAATACACCATCAATGTCAGCAGGCCTATTTAAAAGAACATATTTTATCTATACTCAATTAAATAAATGCAAAGCTGAAATACAAAGGTGGTTTGTATCCTTGGGTGACAGGTCAAGTATAATTGAGAGTGATCATGTTGTGCATTTGAAGATACTGGTTGATGCATCTTCAAAAGGCAGAGCAGTGAACACTGCCCACAATCACAGAGAATGTAATTAACTGTCATAAAATGGAATAAGAGAAGGACTTGTGAACAATCAGGACCGGGACAAACCTAAGAGGCGTACTTTAAGTGTACACACAAGTGCAACACACAGCGTTGTGTTTTATTCATGTGTGAGGGTGAGAGAAGCTGCCTCAGCACAGCTCACAGAGGACCACATGGTTTGAGTCTAATCATGGCCGACGCTCCCGGCGTCAGTTTGATAAACAGACAATCTGTGCTCATAAATAATGAAAGAAGCCGTTAGTTTCACAGTGTCACACTGCTCTGGTTCTCATATGTGTGCGCTTATGCACTGTTAGTGAACTGCTCGTCTCTGAACAATGAAGAAAACTGTGTCAGGGCTTTAGTCTGTGTTCTCCCTGCCTGTCACTACAGCTCAGCGCATTCACTCAGGCAGAACACATAACACAAGACTACTTCACATCAGAAATAGGTAGGAAATAATCGTAATATACCTCAGATACTTTTAATATATCCATTCTAAAGACCTAAAAAAAACCCTAAAGAAACTTAGAATAGACTTTGGTTTTAAACTGAATGCTCTCTGGCAACAAAGATCTTTAGCGGGGACATAAGTCCAGTTTGAGAAGGTGCATTTGACCTTTCATTTTTAGGACAGCATTCTCAGTCTGTCCCTGTCCTTATTTGCCCCAAATGCTCATCACTCAGGCACAGACATTTTACATCTAAAACTTCAGTGACTTCTTGACTTGACGTGTGAATGTCAAGAGTTGGGCAACACTTCTGGTACCATGAGACGAACCAGCTGTTCAGGTCCAGAGTTAAAGTCATAAGCTTAAATGTTTATTTTTAATCAGTTGATGTTTGTTGAATGCCAATGTGAAAAAAAAGTGGGCAAAAGTCAATTAAAATGATGTTTTGTTCAAGGTAATGTGAATTATTTGGGTCTAAATCAGGATCACATATTTTGGTATTATTATTATTATCATATTATCATATTTTTGATATTTACACTTACACTTGTTTGTGATCACATTTATTTTGTCCTTGTTAAAGGATAAACCTTAACGACAAAACCAACTCTTTTTTTATTTTTTATTTAGCAATTCGTAGTTATTGCTTAATATTTTTCCTTAATTCCTATCTTGATTTGCTCTTTCAGATGTGCCTGGCATTGTTCTGCTTTCTTTTCCCTCTGCAGAACTGTCTGGGAATATGCAGTCACTGAGATATTCTGAGCCAGTGTGTCTGAGTGGATTAGTCCGGCCTTTTTTAGGGGACGAAACAGTGGAGAAACGGCTTTTACTGCTATTTTCGCTATTTTTATGGTACAACTATGTGGAATGAAGCCGCCACCATAAGAATCTCACTGCTTGAGCTGTTTATATTGGGTAAATGCTAGCTATTTTTCACCATATAATTATTCCTGTTAATATTATCATCAAACAAGAAAGTCCTTTATCATACCAGTCAGATGTGTTTTCATTCACACATTCAGGATGAAGTAAAAACATTGTAAAATTTCTTAAAGCTCACAAGAGTTTCAATTAGGTAATGTTTTCTCTGCTATTTGATTTTTCCCTGGTTACTAATAATATAATTGTCTTTACGGTTTTGTCTATACAAACTTGTCTATTTTTATTTCTATTCCTACAAATTACATAAAAATCGCAAGTTAATGGAGAATTTTAGTAGGTTTGAAATCCAGGTATAAATCAGTACAAACTCATGCATTAGCAAAATGGTATATCTTCATCAGTTTTTACTTTTTCTTGCAGCTGTTTTAGGAAATTTGACGTAGTCTTTTATTTGACAAATACACTATCATCTCTGTATTGACATATCTGAGACTTTTAAAGAATTGGTTTGGAGTGAGTGAAGTTGTATAGTTTTTAGTTTCTTCCCACGCACTGCCATGGGAGATTTTCTGCCGCTATTTGTCTTTGCTGGCCTGACAAATCTCTCCTCTGTCTCACCTTCCCAGTGGGCACAAATATATCCACTCTTTGAGGCCTGAAAGTGAATGGAACAAAATATGGATGGATGGCGTCATGCACTGTGGGCCCACTACAGACATGGGATCAGCTGGAGCCAGGCTTTTGCTCGTGTAAGTGTATTCTCAGGCCTAATAATAAATCCTGTTTGGCAGCTTTCCTTTAACGCTGCTGCTCAGAGGATCGTCAATTAATCACTTACTGGAACAAGCCTCATGTCCTGATAGGAAGGTCTTATTCTGGAGCTCGATCACATCTCAATCTTCCTGGAAGCTACTGTTTGATGCTGTAGTGTATTATTCTATCAACATGCTTGTTTTTTTTGCTTTGCCTTTTGTGTCTCAAAAGAAAAGCACTTATAGGCCTGTCATGATAATTAGATTAGCGTTAAACATGCAAAAAAAATTGAGCAGTATATTTTGTGTTTCAATATTTATCGTGTGTACAATTTCTTTGCAATAGTAAGAATATTTTAGCTGTTTTTACTTCTATACTATGATAAGAGCTGAGCTGTTGCAGATGGAATAAACTCCTATGACTCATTGGTTCTTTCTACTAATTATTTCTTGGAACTCATGCCTTTTAATTACACATTAGTTTACTGAAATGATCCTGCTTTGTATCAGTGGCATAACGTAGTTTAAATATTATTGTCACAATATTTCTCTGTAACAGTATATTGTACTTCAAAGTTCCCCAGTGATATTAGTATTACATACCTCACTGCATTGTGTTGTGCAGCAGCAGACTGAAGTTACCATGGAAAAGTTTTCACATCTTTAATCCTTTGAGAAAATATCTAGAACTTTAGAATGATTTTATTGTTTTATTGATTTGCATTTCATTGTCATTGTAGCCTCATTACCACCAGTACTTACTCATGGGGTGTATGACTAACTGAAAGTATAGTAGTTACACAAAGTTTTCCCTTTTTGCACCACTTTTTAGAGAGGATCACTGAGAATTGCAGGGGGTAATTTTTTGACATAACAAAATATTTACATATTTGTTATGTACTTACAGACTTAATGACTCTGTTGTCTTTAATTTTACATGCATTTCCATTTGCACCAATTTGCCATATGACCATTGCTGTTGACATACCTAAAGCTGCTGCTTAAACCCATTCAGTCATTGCAGTCCATGAGCTACTCCCCCATGTGGTGCTGTGTATGTGTGTGTATACTGGTGCATATATGGCAGCCCGAGCTCTGCTTTGGACCACTGACGATGATTCGATGTGCCACATTTCATTTACACCTGTCCCTGCCAAGACGCCGTGAAAGTGATTGAGCCAAAACACTAATTTGTTCAAGGTTTCTCAAGGGAAACTAATCAACATGCCTCGAATCACACTCCATTTTTAAACCAGTAGACTACAGCTCATCACGAAGCAGGGTGTATTTTGGAATAGACTGACATGAAAGAGCACTTAGTAATTAAAAAAAGCCTTTTCCTGGATAAATATTGATTGCATCCTTTGCTCATTGATATTACAGAGAAAGATTGACACTTCATTTACCGAGTACAATTCAGTCAATGAAAGCTTTCCTCTACCCGCCTATGATAGACTGTATATTGAGAGCTAAAAAATGCACATTTTTCAAGTTTACTGTATAAATGCCTCAACAGTATAACAGTAACAAAATATAAGTTCTGAAAATACATATTGAGAATGGAAATTTAGTGTAACTGTATTAATGTACAGTTCGGCTAAGGGACGAATTCTGAGTCCCTCAGACCCTGGGCTCTGGGACTACAGACCTCTTTGTCCCAGCTTTTGACTCCCCTGAATACAGTTACATTTCTAAATTAATTAAAACAAGATGGTGCTTTGTAATTTGGGGTTTGTACTGCAAGAGAAAGAAAAAAAATTAAACACAACTCTTGCAATGTGTACTTGTGCCAGTTTTAATGCATTGCATTTTTAATTAAGTTAATGCATAACAAACAGTGCAACAAAAATAAAGCAGTTTGCAATACTTTTTATTTTTTTCTTACTAAAATATAATGCAACTCATTTAAAAGTATTCAAAGTATTCAGAATACAGTAGTCTGATTGGTCCATGACAAAATACATTTTTATCTGAGTATCCAATATTCTGTAACGATACATTTTCAAAATATTCTTGCCAGCACTGCCTATTGTAAAATCAACTCATGCGTAAAAGCACTCCATTAGAGATACTGTCACCCCTCAATAACATTATAGTTCCCCAAAGTAGTTATTATGTTATTTTTTAAATGTGCTATGCTTGATTAACCAGTATCCTCCTGACCACAAAATGCATCTGTTGATGTGAACTTCTGTTTAAAATACATTTGTGTTAGTGTGATTTTGAATGTTTTTTAATGGTTATGGTGGGTTTTGCCGGGAGCCTGGGGAGAGCAGATGTATTAGCAGTACATTCCAGGGGTCAATGTGAGTCTGCCCCAGTGGGACTGTGCAGCACAGAGGGACAAAGGATGAGAATATAATGAGACTAAGTGATTTTGTAAGCAAAATGGACTGTACAGAGGTGTATAATATGAGAATACATATGAGATTAACAAGGACAAATTGTGATAGCAAGACAACTGGATCAGAATCCTGATTTATAGAATGGGAGAAGTGTCTCGGCTGGCAGTTCTTATAAATGTTTTTCTGACTGTCATTGCAATAATATGTGTGTTTCTTTACTTTCTTCAAGTCTCAGCAGAAAGTCTTGGGTGCCCTTTACATTCCATGCCATGTAAAACCGGTTCTCAAAATGCTCACTTACATGGCGCAAAATGTACTTCTTTGTAAAAGCCTGCATTTTTCTACACTTAACACTGTGATGATTGGTGAACCCTGCCTCCATATATTTATGTTTATTTACTCACGTCTAAGCCTCAATAAGCTGAGAGCTGAGCGGGCGCCAAGTACATGTGGGTGTAAAGTCTAAAGTGGAGAGCACCGCCATGCTTTTGATTGACATTTAATCACCATGGCAACGAGTGGGCCGCCAAAGACTGCTCCACTAAGTGCTTTTAGTCGCCAGGCTGCAGAGAATGGCAATCTAAAAAAGGTGATGTAATGTGCGGCGCTCGGATGTCCCAAAGTGAACCCTTCAGTATATAACAAAGAGGCTGGTTCCCAAAGGAGTTTAGACCTGTCGGCAGTCCTGAAGCAGCTGTTAAAAACCCAAAATATTGATGTTGAAGACTGTGAAATGGCTGAGAAGAGTGTGGAGAGACATTCAGCAACTTACTGGAGCCAGGAATTGATCTCATGATGTTGAAGCTGGCATAGAGTCTGGCATTTGTGCTGCAACTAGGCATGAACTGATATGGATGAAATATTGTGACAATTATCGTGGCCAAAATATTTGCGATTAATGATTATATCACAAGAATTATTACAATTACTGACAGTTTCACACAAAGGGATATTATCAACCTTTTATCAACCTTTGTATCTCTGTTAATATTATTATTGTTTTGCATCCAATCCCTAGCTGCAACCTAGACCACCAGATTATTGTGGCTCTAAACTACTTCATCAGATACACAGATTTGGAGCAACAGGAAAAAACAACACATCGTCACTGGCTCAGTAATAACACAAATATCTGATTGTTAGCTCAAAAAATGGATGCAACTTAAAATTTAAAAAAAAATTTAAAAAAGTACTTTGCTCAGATTTTGAGATCTAATAACAAATGTAGTGATTTTGATTTGTGCTGAATTTTGTTCAAAGGACACAATTAAGTTAATAGTTTTTTTCCTAGCTTTTTTTATTTGTATATTTTTGATTGCTCAGACTTTAAATGTGTTAAAATACCCCCCTCAGTCTTTTCAGCAGATATCTAACAATATTAAAAAATGCTTTTACTTTTCTGTCCAGTTAAAAATGCAGTTGTAGTAGTAGCAGTAGAAAGTATAGATACTTTTGTCACATAATGAAGAAAGGGTAAAATGCATCTTCTTAAAATGCACAGACAGTACTTTACTACTTTTAGAACATTACTTAAATGTGTGAGATTTAATGAAAGAATGACACCCTTTTGATATTATACACAAGGAGACCATGTTTAATCAAGCAAAAAGTATCAAGAATGTCCCCCACATCCTGCCAGCTGTTGAGTCCCACCATCTCGCGTCACTTCCTAATTAAATGTTCTGTGACAGTCAGCTTTCACCTGTCGTACACCACTCTGTTTTGGGTGCTAACCTCTACCTCCTGCTGCCTTGTGTTCATTACTTACGACAGTTTCTGGCAAAATGGCACGATTCTGACACTGCAGATTCCAGATGGTGTTTTTGTGAGCCCTGCGTACAGCGTTGAGTCATCTTTGCGTCTGCCTTTGCCTGTACCTGCGCCCCCCTCTGCTCCACTCTCACACGCCTGTCTCACTACAGCATGTGTGCACTGAATTTTTAAAAAGTTCCTGCAAAAAGCAAATGTAGGGAATCCCAGCTAAATCCCTAGATCACTCAGTGTTTGTCTTGGATACTGTCCCAGCACAGGGCCCTTTGCGTACATTTGCTCTGTATAACTCATGCAAAACTGTCCATTTCGTATTCCCGGCCGCCTTTATCTCACAGTATCCAAGGAAAGAGGTGATACAAGATCTCTAGTTTCCATAGCATCCCCTTGTAAGTATATACCCCCTGCAGTGCACCAAATGTAGGGGCGGTCAAAGTCGTATTTTGCAGATGGAGTCTTTTCAGCATGAGGTCCACTCTCATAAGAAACTCTTGCCAAACTTATGATGACTCCAGTGTCAGATGCTCCGTCCTTGGCATTAATAATAAACTATATGATTTGTTCTCAGCTTAACCAAATCTTTGACTCGTACTTTTGTTTAAATTGACACATTTGAAGCCAGTTCTTTTCTCTGTACATGTTTTAATTGTGCTATTCTAAATCAGCATTATGACTGAACTTTCAGGTTAAACAAAAACTGTAACAATATTGTTCAGAAAACCAAGATCATAATTTAGGAATTCATGTCTCATTGTACACTATAAAATGTGCAGTTCATATAATTTAAAAAGTGGGACTACTTTAGTAAAGGAAAAGTCAAATGCAACATACTATATTTCTATGTCTACCAATATGCGTAATTATAAAGTATACCCTACAGTTTTTTTATGCAAGCATGTACACTTATTAAATGGAGCTGTTGAAAGTGTATGAGAGCACTTTTTTTTAGCAATTTAAAGTGAAGAGTCCTTTTTAATGATGCCCCCTCTCTGGATGAATGCACGGTGGATGGCAGGCTGTTTTAATGACCAATATAAGCCTTTTTATTCTCATATTTCCATTTTAGATGTTGGGGGTTTGTAGGACGACTGTGACTAGACACTTGGATTTCCGTTCTCTTACACGTCCCGCTGTCTGTCAGGTGCGGTTGTGGTTACAGCCAGCTCCCCAGAGAGGTGTCCAAACGCAGCTTAAGTGCTACGCCTCGGGCTGCACAGCCACTGAGCTGTGCTTTCCCTGAAAATCACTCCATTGCTCTCTCTCTCTTCTCCCTTCCCTCTGTCTCTCGTTCTCTCTCCATCATGTTCTCTCTTTCGCTCTCATATACACACAGAGAGGAGGCACAGGAAATTGACATGGGACAAAAGGAAATGGGGTTGGACAGATGATGGTGGACAGAACACGCGCACTGGCCACATGAAAGATTTAAAAGTAAACCCAGATAACATTTGATCAAGAGAACAAAACAAATAGTAGTTTGTCTTTCATTTCTACGACTTCTGTGATTATCAAAGGATGCTTTTGAAGGCTCTGAGCTGCCGGTAACATGATTCAAAACGAAACCTATACTAAGTGTGTTGAATGCAGGTTTATTTAATTAGTAGATGTGATTATCCATGTATGTTTATTGATAAGTAATCAGTCATGTTTGTTTAAAATGGACTGCTTCCTTAATTCTTTTGAGCATATGTGCACAAACTCGCAGTATTTCCGCCTTATCAGCGAAAAATGACGATCTATTCAATGTGACTTTGTTTTTATGTCGCAAAGTCACACTTTTTCCACAACAAGCAAATTTACCATATTTCAAACTGATCCAAAATCTCATTACCCTTCAATTAGCCCAACTCTAAGAATATAGACAAAAAGGGTGTAGAAAGCAGCATGCACGACTGAAGGACTGTGAGGATTTTGGTTTTGAAGTACTTGCTGAGTGTTTAGTGGAGCCAGGACACATGAGAGAAACCCTTCACGGCCATTACAGCAGCTCAAAGCTTTACTGCTGCACTCTGATCTGCACAATGCTATTACCGGCCAGCGCCGAGATCGTGCAGTCATTTGCACTGAAACAAATTAAGTCTAATGGAAAATGAATAGGCATTAATTGGGTGGCAGATTCCTGGCTTGGCACATAGGCCTATCTGAACTGACTGCCAAGAGAAGCAAAGCCAAAGGGTCTATATACCATTTGTCTTGACTGTTTGGAAGCATTAGACAATATCATAGTTATAATAGATACAAGTAAAAAATATATTGTGCATTTTTCATGTTGAACTTCATAAGGAATAGTCATATAAGTTAGGTAACAATAGACATTTGTGCTTTATGGAATAAATTAATAATGTCTGGAAAATAATACTACTCTGAATAAATTCAAATTAAGTTTTTTCCATAGACTGTAATGTAATGGACATAATAGGAAGAGAACACGGGTTTGCTTCCGGCTCCATCAATTTTATTTCTAATTAACTTACATTAGAAAATTGTCACCCCTCTCTCGGTACCTGCTGCAGTGAGGCTTGTCATTTTGGTCTTGTTCATGTTAACCCGCTCTACATGGTCCTGGTGTTTTTATTTCAGTATTTTGTGCATAAATAAATTATTATTCCTAATATGGAACAGGCTTCAATTTCTCTCCTATAACTGCTTCTTCTGTGACGTCAAACTCCCTCAGTCCATTTCTTTATACAGTCTGTTTTTTCTGACTAGTATTGTGAGTATTTAGATTGCACATTTCAAACATGCCAGGAGCTGTAATATTTTAGAGAATACTGAAATAAGAACAGATAAACTAAAGCAAGAATTATATTTCAGAAGGACTTGTTGTTTTTGTATTTGTTCCTACTGAAATTGCAGTTTTGATCTGATTGTTACACTTTGTGCAGCCCTAACTCATACAAGGAACTATTTGTGAGGCCTACATTGCTGTACAAATATGATTTTCCCAGTTATCCTGCTGTTACATCACAAATAATGAAGCAGCATTTTGTCTCTGAAAATGGTGTTTAAAACAAACCAAAGCGTAAAACACAAAGATTTGTAAATGAGACGTGGGTTAAAATCTGCTCCTCCGAGGCCTTGATGGGAGGAGGGTGTCTCCTTCTCTGTGGGACCCAGTTTGATCTCCCTGTCACACGCACATGCTGACTGATCTCCGGTGATAAATATTCACTCTTTTCATCACATCTTTTTACAGTGTCTACAGAGATCTACTTGACCCTGTTCCTGTCTCAGTTGTAGACCAAGGCTGTTACTTATTTATCTGTTCCGCTTCTGGCCGTGAACTGTTTGATAGCGGGTTCACAGGAGAGAGATAGAGAGACAGAGACAGGAGACACTGCCTTTTTACTACAATGTCTGCTGCTGTTGTTGCTGCTGCTGCTGCTGCTGCTGTGTAGTGACACTGCGATACTATGGCCTGGGATTTGCAACAGATTCACAAGCAGAAAAAAAATATATTGTAACCCTATGTACTGTTGATGTGTTTCTTTCATCATATTGAATGTCTATTTTATTTTATACACATATTGGCTATCAATGTTAATTTAATGAACATAAATTATATACTTAAGGGCCTATATGATGCTATTTTGTGATCTATGTTATACTGTTGTTTCCTCATCACATACCTGGAGTTATGTTTTTTTTCATTCACATATTTAACACACAAACTCTGCATATTTGGGCTGAGTTCTTCTCTCAAACAGAAAACACTAATTTGGAATTGATGTCATGTGATAATACAGAAAGTCCTCCACTTTATGCTCTCCATACACCTTCACTGGAATCATTTGGACAATTTCAGCACTGAAATTGTCGGTCTCTGCTGAACAAAATGTAAAAGACAGCTGTTAACTTAAACATATCACAAGATGGGACAGAGCACTTTGAGCTTTGGAGTTGTAGACAAGCTAATAATAAAGGGCTATTCAAACATGTGTGAATGAAACAAAACAAAACTCCATTATAACATAGCTTAAAGCTTGCAAGAGGTAATTTTGTGTAATATAGGACTTTTAAAGCATATAAACATGGCTTTGTTTCAATTTATAATTGAAACAAAAAAGTCTTTCTCCTTCTTCTCCAAACCACATACATACTAAATGGTGTTAATTCTATAAGTTTTATTGTATGCAGTTTATATGTGTACCATGTGTCAGTTTGGAATCAGGGTTATGTTATAGAGGGTTTGTGTAGTGTAGCCAGTTTGATGGGAATTCACAAAGACTACCTGTTTACTTACCTACTTTAAGGCTTCAAAATGGCCACAATAAGAAGAGAGTCCACACCCAGTAAATAGCTGTTGTTTTCCTCCCGCTCCAGTGGAGGCTGGAGTGTGGGTCACTGCTCGGTCTTTACAAGGTGAGCAACAGCCACTGAAGCCTCTGCTAATGCCTTATTGACTGGGTGCCAGTGAGCATGCTCCGTACACCCAGCTGCCGGGACTGAGAATACCTTTGCTGTGCTCTCGGAAGTCATCAACACCTCTCACTTTTTCTCTTCATCAATTTTTTTTTTTTTAAGGTCCTTCATTGTGGCAAACAGATATTTTCAGCTGTTAAGCGTAGGTCTGACACGATAACAATTTTGAACCACAATATATTACTGGACTATAACATTATGCTACTGACACAAAGCAGGATAATCTCAGGCAACAAATAAATCACAGAATGAACCTATAATTAGCCATAGAAGTTATTTATTCTACCCTCTACAGTGCAAATCTTCAATAATTTCACATAAAAGTGGTAAAAATCTCCACACTATTGCAAGGAAAATGTAGACATGATAAATACCAAACTTCAAAATTCCAGTTTCAGCTTTTATATATTGAACGATAAGTCGATACAGTAATTATTGTGACAGGCCTAGTTATTCTTGTACATTTAATGAAAGACAACTCTTGGTTTCATAAAAGGCATTTGACCAGAATGGCATTTGAAGTAATGATGATGAAAGCAAAAACATGCATATAACGTAGGTTCGTTACTGTGTATATTCATGTTCTTCTACTGCTCAATCCGGCCCGTTTATAAAGTTAACCGGACCGTAACATTGGCGCCTTTCTCGAGCCCTTTTCCCGTGTGCTGCTTTTGATGAAATTGTGTCAGGCAGTTGGAGACCGTGTTTGAAAAATTTTAGAGCCGACCTGGGTCTAAACAGGAATATAATCACACGCACATCGGCTAATTATCCTGTCCCAGATGTTTAGTTTTGGGATGCAACCAGGGACTCTGCGTCAGGGGACATGTCAGCAAAAACAAGGGAAAACAATGTAACTAATTAAAAAGCAGAGAGGAGTAATGCGATACTTGTCTGCACTTTGGTGTTAGTTGGCTTGTTAGTTCTGAACTGACCTTGAAAAAAAAAAAACAGCAACATGAAAGAGCTCAGATTTTCCTCTACTGACTGGTTAGAATTTGTTAACGTTAGCTATTTTACATTATATTAGCACTTATCTTCACAGTAAGAAGGTTCCTGGTTCGATTCTTGGACTGCCCGAGCTTTAATTTGCATATTTCTCCCTATACAATTGTTAGAATAATTATGTATTTTATCCCATCTATACTCTAATCATATGTTATAAATGTCTGTGTCCTAATAACCTCTTTGCGTTTGAACTGTGTACAGTTTGTTCTTCACTGGTTTCGTCACTTGTTCCTGCACTTGTTTTGGGAATAAAAATAAAGATGATGTGGCGTCTTCTCTCAGACCAGAGAGAAACGGCAGCCTGAGAGCAGATGATGTACAAAGAGCAGCAACCAGACATTAATCATACAAAACTGTGTCATGTATAATCATATATGATGTTATCACTAATTAATCATATAAAACTGTGTACCTGAAGTGACGCTCTCTGCTCGTTCTACTCGCGAGTAAAACTGATTAATCTCTTGTCTTTCTTCTTGTATTTTACAATGTTTAGGTGAGCTTAAACCTAACAACAATAATTTAGTATTTTTGTTGAGATTTTGTTATCTCCTCAACTAAACTCCTACTACTGGATAGTTAGTTGCTAGTTTCATTTAAGATGTTATTTTTTTGCCTTGTATAATCCACTGTACTGCACAATTAAGCATATTTTTCCTGGGTTTATTCAGTTGTTGCTCTTTTATTGCAACAAAAAACACAAATCCTGGCCTTGCATTCCCCAAAGAAATTGATAATTATGCCGTACTTAATTATAATCTCAATAGAAAACTCTTACTTTTTGATGACCCGAAGAGGTCTTCTAAATAAAGCCAATTCCATCAGTGTTTTGGAGAGTCTGACACACAACACTTGTCTGAGGTCGAGCAGATGGCCGTGTATCACACCATTGTCTGTGGACCACACTATAACAAGTCACGATAACAACAGTGAGTATGTTCCACTGCTGTCTCCGTCTTGTCAGTGTAAATTTGGTCAGCCACCCCATCCCCTTCCTTTACCGCTTTTCTCACCACTTACCTTGTGTTTCCTACAGATCTTTAAAGAATAAAGTGGCCCAGACAATGCTTTAAAGTATCATTTTAATTTGGATTAAAAATGTCATACCCTTCTTATTTTGTCCAGGTTGTTTTACACCATAAGGGATTAGGACATATCTGTTATTAATGGGTTATTAAACACTCTTTTCTTTCCCTTTCTTCAGAGTGATGAAAAATTAGCACTGCCGCCATAAGAATTAACAATGCATAATAAAATATTTCACTTTTGGCTCACACTGAGATACCCGCTCCTTCTTTCTTTCGTTTTTTTAGTGAGTGACAGATGGATTCAACCCATCACACTGTAGTATGAACAGTATGTGTGCAGATAGCTTTAGTTAGCCCAGAAAGGTGCAATTGAATGTAATCATGATTGGAAATTGTGATATGACGTTTTTGCAAATCACCCGCCCCTATTTCAGACAAACAAACCCGTAATGTTTTTGCTTAAGTGCTTGTCTTCTGTCCCATCTTCCCTGTTCCTGTCTATCTTTGCATCTTAAACTTATTTTGCTCTTCTGAGATGCTTGTATTGGCAGCCTGTTTTTCTTCACAAAGTGCTGAGTTTTACAGAGACTGTCGCTTCCCATTTCGGGTTTA
>KN502433.1:0-10515 GCA_000787155.1 Scartelaos histophorus | reverse complement strand
CAGCAGGTTGTTTCCTCTCACGTCAGACATGCTCGCGGGTTTTGTGAATGAAATGGACTCCTTGGCTCAGTGCCTGTGCTGTACATTACTGAGACAGCTCGATTTGCTCCTCCTCCCCCACTGCTCTGCCCTCGCTGCTTCCTATTCATCAGAGACTTCCAGACTGCAACATGTTGGAGTCCGGTTACCATCACTTAGCAGCTCCCTGGAGTCAGCGCCTCCCTCCCATACACCGAATCCATCACTCTCACTGCTCTCCTTGTCCATAAGCCTTTTACATAGAGAGGGAATAGGGTTATGTGTAACTGGAATGAAATACTGGAATATTTTTCATATTTAATAATAGCAGTACAATGGAAATGAAAAAGGATTCAAGTTCTCTTAAGGAGTGACCATGACCAAGCAACTTCAGCTAACAACTTAATAAAGGGGTATAGTTTTTATATTAAAAGACTCCGTAGATAAATAACGCATATTTCCTGCATATTTGAAATAGAGTAGATGATGTAAATGGCTTCCCTCGTCTCAGCTGAATCATTTAAACACAGTAGCAGGGGGTTGCCTGTGTTCTGGCATGTGTAAGATTAGCTCGGTGTGTGACAGAATGCATATCCTCTGTGCACCGCTGCCTGTACATCAAACATGTCTGAGGTGTGCTTTATCAGCGAGTATTCACCCTGAGGCCCCCGCTCTTATCTTGCTCCGTACTGTTATTGATATGACATATATTAGTGAAAAAAGCGGCATTCTTCCTCTTATTCCTCTGTTTATCGATGGAGTCCCGGGGGCCAGCCTGCACGACCTGTACGTCTACAGGGAATGTGCTCATGTCAGCACTGGTGTTTTTCAATGGATTTGTGGCAGAAAGAAAAGCTTCCCAGGATCCTTGTATTGATTTGAGTCCATCCCCCACCCTATAGCACTACAGGGTTCACATTTAAAAGCAAAGACAAGTGTTTTTCCTGCTATAATGTGTGGATACCTACTGTATAAATGTCCCAACAAGTGATAAATGAATGATACTCCAAATAAGTCTTTACAAAATACAGCACTGCACTCAAGGAGGTTGAGTTGATCCCAGAAGAGAAGCAGATAGAAAAGAATATATTCATTTTTCAATTTTAGGGCTTTCTCATTCAAAGTCTGTCAAGTTCCAGTGGCTATGTATTGCATGCATGAGTAGTACTGGTGACAAATATGCCCTTAGAGTCGTTGTAATTGCTTTTAAACAACAGTCATCTGCTGTCACTTCAGCCTAAGTCCCTTTGATATTCTACTATCACATACGCATATTATGCAACTCCACCACCTACGTGTCTCTACGGAGATGTTATTATGGCATATATTATACGGCATCTTCTGGTGGGATAACCAGGTGATGTCTTCAGCTTAAGTTACAAGTCAGGTTTGTGTAGAGGTGGGAGTGCGGACAACATGTTTTTGAAAGTGTTTTTGACAATAAAGTACTTGTTATTAAATAAATTATATGTCATACTGTGCAACATTTTAGGTAATGCAATAACACCACAATAAACTCTCTCATATACTTCTTCATATAGCAGTAGTATTTAGGTGACAGCACAGAGATTTGTTCCTGCTGGCAAGGATCCAAGTGATTTTTCCACAGTGGCACTAACTCCCTTTTTGCCGCACCAGGCCTGTCTGCGACCTCACACCACCTCACAGTGCTGTTCTATAATAGTGCCATTATATCAGTGTCTGTCTGTCTGTCTGTCTGTCTGTCTAGCTGTCACGTATGCTAGCTGTCATACAAGCCCCCCAGGTTATAGCGGCTGTGCTCCAGGGGGCTCTGCTGTAGTGACACAGTCTGGAGGTGTGAAGTCTGCTGTGGGATTGTGCACATGACAGCCATGTTTTGCACTCAAGAGGAGAGATAGGACCTGTGTAAGAGCTGGTAGCATTAGACTAAAACCAATAAAAAAATAAAACAAAGCCATGTTTATTTGGTTTAAAGTTCCTATATGACACAAAATCAATTCTTATGAGCTTTAAGCCATGTTAGAATGCTGATACCTCCCCAAAAACATACCTGTTTGTCTGAGCAATCCTTTATTATTAGTCTGTCTACTTACCTGAAGCTCAAATTGTCCACTCCACTTTGTGATGTCATGAAGCAGTAATGTTCAAATTTAACAGCTACCGTTTACTTTTTGTTCAGTAGAGTTTGGCAGCTTCAGAGGTGAAATTATCCAGATGATTCTAGTGAAAGTGTATGGAGTTTAAAAACACGGTGCAGCACGGTGCAGCAAATTAGGAAGGACAAATACATTGACTTTTCTGCATAGATTTAGTTTTACAATTTTATTTTATTCTATTTTTATTTTTAATATTTTTGAACAATACAGAGCAAACCTGGAACATGAATTTCCCCTTGGGGATAAATAAAGTTTATGTCTATGTCTATGTCTAGCACTTCCTGTAACCATGACATCACACAAGGTGGAACCGAGTGTTTTCCATTTGAGAGAAGAACTTAATATGCAGGATGTGTGTTTAACATGTGTGAATGAAACAAACAAGAATAAGAAAATAGTGTAATATTGGCCCATTAAATTTAGATAAATCGATAGAGGTTAACAACTCATATAATGTACTCTCTCCATCTCTTAGCATATTACGTCCATGAAGAAAAATATTCAGGTCATTGTCAATGCATCAGAAATGTGCTACAATGTGTCTGTAAATATCATGGTGGAGATTCAAGATATGCTTAAAACTTGCACATACTTGCACAAAACGTAACCCTATCAATTTTTCGATGTATCTCTCATCTCTATATGTGGATAGCAACTATTAACAACTGCTGTTTACACACACGTTAACTGTAGTTTATTATTCAGATAGTTTGATTTCTTAAAGGAGTGGTGATATAAGAGACTGTGGTTTAAGAGTTTCATTTTTTCACACTAAAATTTGATAAGATGAAGAAAATAATTCACCTATCAAACACAAAAGATTCCAGATATGGTTAACATGACGCATTAACCCTTGTCATATCCACCGGCACCATTGAAACGACGAAACCTATATTATTTAATTGCTGCCGTTCCCTCTCAATCTTTGTTAAATCGGTACCTCTTTCCCGTGCTCCTTCTGTACTGTCTGTTCTCAGCGTGTATTCCCAATTGATGGAGATTAATACATCAATGGCTGACTGGATCATAGTCAAACATACAATTGAGCTAAAGCATGTGTGCAAGAGAGAGAGAGGGAGAGGAAAAGAAAGAGAGAGAGCGTCTGTGTTGTCTAAGTGGTACCGCCTCCTTTATTTGCATGTCTGCCGCGTACATCTATCATCATCATCAAGGCAGCGCAAAACAGCGAGAGAAAGAAAACACGCAAGCCGGCAGACGTGGTACTCCGGAGAGAGCGCTTCAGTCTTCAATCCGCCGCGATATCAAAAACGAAGCTAAAATGGGATCACCTTGGGAGGGGGGCGGGGGGGACGAGCTGTGCACTCTCCACTAGTAAAAATATGAGTAATGACAACTTAAAACCATTTTGTGTGCCGGAGCCTTTGATGGCCAAGGCGGTTAGATCCATTTTTTGGTGGTGAGCCGGTGGACAGTGCTAAAAAAGAGGCGAGGCGGGTGAGGGGGTGGTAGAATGGTATGGTCTGATAGATAGAGGGGCGAGAGACAGTGTGTGTGAGTGGAATAGTAAAGAGATGTGGGAGAGGAGAGAGAAACAGAGAGAGAGAGAGAGAGGGGAAGAGTTGGGGAGTGGAGGCAGAGATGCAGAAAATTGCATTGGTGATTAGTTTACCTCCCGGGTCTCACTCTCCCCTTGCCTCCTCCAGTGCACAGCTATAGTAGTAGTTGTAGTAGTATCCCTGGTTGTATTCTTGCGTGTGGATTTCTAACACTTCCTACATCCGCTTGTCACTTGTCTCTATTGTCTTATTCCACTCTGTCCTCCCCTCTGCTGACTTGGCTCTATACGTTGTCAAGAATGCAGGAAAGCGTAATGCCACTGAACCGCACTGGGTTATTGATAGGCCTGATATATCATGGGAGCGTGATGATTACCCCCAACTGTTTGAATTCGTTCTCTTTGGCTTCAGGAAGCGTTGTATCGCTACCAAACTTCATCATTTTTTGACATCTGTGCAGAATATTCGGCAGAGTTTAAATGACGCGTCAACTTGTCAATGGCTTGTCAAAGTCTCATCTCAGGCAAGACACTTCACCCACATTGCTCCACATTGCCTAGTATGAATGTGGTGTTAGTCTCGCTTTCGTCGGTCTGCCCCAGGACAGCTGTGGCTACAATAATATTCTACGTTCACCCGGTATGGAATGAATAATAATGCAAGAAATTGTAAAGGGACTTAAGACTAATGCTTTATTATTATTATTAACTGGGCATTTATCAGTGACAAACCCATATTTACTCACCTGCAGTTTTTTTTTCCATTTTCAGTGCTTCTTCTAGTGCCAGTGGCAACTCTCACCTGAAGGTTCTACTGTATGTCAAATGGTGAACTTTCTTTCCATTCATTTTTACTTTTTTTCATTTTTACTCATTTTTCATTTTTACTCATTTTTACATTTTACAAATTTTTACAGATGGAAATTAGCTCTGAGCTACAATCTGGTACAAACATCTCTGCCATTGTGCTTAATGTAATTGCACACTGTCCTAATAAAGCAATAAATACAAATAAATAAATAAACTTGTACGTACCGCTGTGCCAAAAATTGAGATTGACAAAAATCACTACTTTGGACCAGTCAACATTTTAATCTGTGGCAGCAAGAGTGTGTGGTGCTGATGCGGATTTACACTCTTGTTTAGGAACATGTAGCCTGAGTCACAGTGCTTTTCTTTATGTATCCTTACATGTTCATGAGTTTTGACTTATATCTGCACATTTTGATTAAAAGTCCAGCTTCTCCCTCACTCTGTCCCTCTGTGTGCATCTGTCCCGCTCCACCCATTCCTTTTTTCCCCTATCAACATGAAATAAAAAACTGTAGTGATCCTGAAACCCTCTATATGCCTGAAGTCCACATTCCTCGTGTTTTTAACTTTAATAAGATGGAGGAAGATCACAAAAAAATAATAGATTTTTTTTTCTCATATTGCCAAGCCCTACATTTACATATACATTTATTTAATTATGCCTTATTTGACAGAAGTCTGCTGCTTATTTAGAATTTATTATTTCCACTGATGTAGTGTGATGTATGAGCTACTGTGTCCAAGTCATTTCCCAATAAAGTTTGTTCTGAGTCTAAGTCTGTTTGGTCTTGGATGATCTTTGTCTTTCCACAAACCATTTTATGCACATTACTTATTGTGGTTCAGGATATGGCGATGGGTGTATGGGTTTGGCACTCCAGTTGGCCTCTTTTTAAGGAAGAGGCACTGTATCAAAGTTGGGTCAAATGCTATGGGAAAATTTCCCAATACATGGAAAGTAAAGTCTCCAAAAAAGAGTTCAAATAACATTGTGTTATTCGATTTAATTGAATATACCTCATTCCGTTACCGCATTGCAAAATCCATGTGACTTTATATCATCTTTTAATCAGCAGTAATTCAACATTAGCTCCTCACCCAGCCGAGCTAATTACCATCTTAAGTGCTCTAAGCCACTCTCCAGCACCAGTGCCAGCCTCAACATGGCTTTTTTTGGTCCTGTGCTCTCGTCAAATACAACTGGGTCAAGTCTTTTCTTCTTAATCCGCTCATAATCTGGCCTTTTCTCTTGCGGCATGAAACACTGGAAAGGTTTCTCTGCGGGAGCTCGGGGTGTTTGTCTATAAAAAGCAATTGGGAAGCACTAAAAGGTTACAGCATGACAAAATTGTGTGTTATTTGAGCATGGTAAGTGACAAAAGCAAGCAGCAGGCATCTTGTGTGTTTAAAAATTCAACAGAAGGCTGTACTGGGGATGAAGTGGAGTTAATGTTCTTACTGTTGAGGAATGTAATTAAACATAAAAAGGCACAGTTCTAAATGCTTTATTGTCTCTTGAGCTTGCAAATAAGAACTATGGTATTAGAGTTATATCAAATGTTCTCATACCAATGTCTAATAACAATGTAGAGCGGTATTATAATGCCAAATAATGCTTTTTACAATAAATACTGTATTGATTATCATTTAGTAAATGGTAGTTGAAACAATATATTTTGGAACTCTATTTATCGTGTGTACAGTTTCTTTTTTTTGTAACACAATAAGATTTGAGCTGTAGAAGTTTAAATACATGACTTTTATGGCTAATCAGTGGTTCATTCTAATATTTATGTGTTGCTGCACAGACCTTTTAATGATACTGTCTATTTAAATATGGTTTACTGAGATTATCTTGAATTATTGTGATTGTATCAGTGGTAAAAGTTTTCAATATAACTGTATATTCAATATCACAGTATATCTTTATAGTGATATAATACATCATGCAAAATGTGTTATTGTGACAAGCCTCCTAATACCATCTGTAAACAGTTTTTTTTAATCCAAAGGTTGTCGGTAGAGTGGTCATATTCACTGACTTACAGGTTGAGGGTTCAATAGTCGTGTCCTCTCCTCCAGTGTCTGTGTACACTGGTGTATCAGTGTGTGTGTGTGAATGGATGAGTGGTTCCTTGATGTTGATGTGTCTTGAAATAGGCCTGTCACAATAACATTGTTACTGTGATAAATTATAATAGTGAAACTACTTTATGCCTCTGACACAAAGCAGGATAATCCCAGTAAACCAGTTTTTAAATAGACAGTGTCATTAGAAAGTCTGAGCTGCATGTCAGAATGAACCAATAATTAGCCATAGAAGTTATTTATTCTGCTCTCTACAGCTCAAATCTTACATTATTACATAAAAGCAGCAAAAAATCTGCACCATTGCAAAGAAAATTTACATATGAAAACTACAAACCCCAAAAATATATTGTTATAACTATCATATATTGAACGATAAGTCAGTATTGTAATTGTAATGACAGGCTGACATTGAAAGGAGAAAATCACTGTGTAAATGTGACAATTTTCTATTTCCATTTACTTGAATGGCTCAAGTTCTCAAGTCTTGCCGGTGCAAACATTGACGTTGCTGTTAATAGCTGTTCTCACTGATCAATATAAGCCTGAAAGCCCTGGACCATCCCTTCTCTTTAGCCCTGATAGCATATCTCCATCTCTTCTTCACCGCCATCCATTATAACCAAAGGCATCTAATAATCTTAAATCTGCTGAAGAGACCTACCTTTTACAAATCAACACGCTTTCTTTCTTTCTCTCTCTCTGCCCCTCTCTCTGTGTGTCTCGGTTTTTCTCTCTCTTTCTCACGGGATGTTAATGATTTGTGTCACATGACCACAGTTCAATGAGCTGACTTGCTTACCTGAAGATGGTTGCTAATGGCGACGGATAAGATGGCTGTGCGGTGAGGAGAAATGTCAGAAGATGATGTACATGTCAGAGGTCACTGTGTAAGGATGTGAAAGATCCAAACTGTATATAGGAGATGTCAATCAGCCTGAGTAACCATGGAGAAGGCAAAGGTGCAGGACTAATTAATATGGGCATTTATTAGTCAGATAGTAAGAATTTCTTTGAATGAAACAAGACACATGTTCTTCATCTTGCACTGTAAAAGTTAGGTGTATTTTTTTTTCTTATGATGGTTTGTAACTCAAATAATTCTAATGAAGTAACTATCAATTTTCTTTCCTTCACCTTGAAATAAAAAATTCTATATTTGCAGGAAACATTTTTTAACTTGTTAAGTGACAGATTTGAACCATGGTGAAATAGTAGAGGTCCTGTTAGGTGCCTGTTAGTTTATTTTAGCTGTCTTACCCATCTCAAGTTGGCCCATATTGTGGCCAAGGCTTTCCATATGGACTAATTGCTTGACTTTATTTCTAAATTTTGCCTAGCTCAAAATGTGCAAACCTGTCAAGGAATTTCTTGTTATTATCTGCTGAAGCTGCACAAGGCACCTGTGTGTTGTATGAGAAGTGAATCCAGTGCTAATATTTAGTCAACACATCAGAGGTGGTTAACCAGCACACTGCGGGGAATGACAGCGGAGACAACACCGTGTTTCTCATCAGTGCCTTCAGCTCACAGTCTATTGCACAGGGAGCTGACAGGTCCAAAGATGGCTACACTATATAACTCACATACCGTAGACAATGAGGATGATGGTTCAATCCCCCAGTATTGGCAGTGTATAACTCTTTAGTCATGATTTGTAGTCAAGATTGTCCAGAAAATATACATATTCTATTGTGCATTATTATTTATTTAAGGCCCCCTGTGTAACTGTTCCATTGGAGGGTCCACCACCTGATTGTCTGTTTCTACTGAGGTGTTATTACTTGCCTTGAATGTTCCACAGTAAGGCATTAAACTATTTAAATGAACTGTACTATAACAAGCAAAGTTACAGGTCAGAACTGTGACGAGGAGACTTTTCTTACAGTTTTAAGGTATTCTGTAGCAATAATTAGATAACACTGATTAAAGCCTAAATTTAATGCTATAAAGTGGGACATTACAGGCAAAGCAGTAACCTCTCCAAGGAGACCTGCAGGTAGAGGACGCTCCAAGCAATAAAGTTACCCAGTGCACCTTTAAGACATACTGAAATGTCTTAAGACCCAACGAAGCATTGCTGGATTTGAATCATACTTGCACTATTCAGCCATGTAAATCAAGAATAGTTTTTTTTGACCACAAATGCTACATCAACAGAGTGTAGTAATGAGTTATGACACTCACATCAGTGACTGCTGTGACTCTCTTTTGGATGATGTTCCTTTGAGCAAGACACAAAATGTGTACTACCAATATTGTTTTGGCTTGCCATTATATATTAAAGATGGCCATGGAAATAATCATCGGATTCTATCATTAATATATGGAATTTTTCAACCAAAAAGAAAATCTACACATTTCACATTGCCTTACTATCACTCGCAGTGTTACAGTCACACTCCAAAATTGCAATGAATAACAATGTACTTCACAAAGATAAACCTACATATATATGTGCTAGTCTTTCCCACACAACACCTATAGACAATGATGTAGCTTACTTTAGAAGCAAAGCTAGAGGAGAGCCATAAACAGGAAGAATAATACACTATGTAAGGTGTGCAGCTAAGAGAAGGCAGGAACAGAATATAAGAGTGATAAAGGAGACAGGGCCACATTGGTAGTCACAGCGTGGCCTCTTGTAGTGATCCAGGTTATGAGTCAGTGTGGCTGGACGCACCCATTCTCACCCCTGGGCAGTATCTGAGTTCTCTGTTCCTCTCTCAGTGCTGGGCTCTGCTCCATCTGTTGTTACCATCTCTCCAAACTTGTTTTTTATGAATCAGTTTATGAGCTGATGTGGATGCAAGACTGGCCCCTAGAGCATGCCACAAGCATGACTTGGAGAACACAGGCCTGTGACACACAGAACTGGGGATTAACTATCTTTGTATCAACTTGCAAATTTTTGTTCAACCTGTCAACGCTTCAAGTGTTGTATAACATCACGCCATGATAACATCAAGAGGGCTGGTGAGTTTATGGTAAATGGCTAAAATATGTTTTGACAGTGCTAAGGGATTCAGTATTTGTGGTTCACATTCATTACTGCTGACGTATTATTAAAAAATGTGTCAATTTCACATACAAAGTATATACACCAAAGGCATTGTCGTACACTGTGATCAAGATATCAGTGAATAAAATAATTCTATATTCAATGTAATATAACACTCCCACTCATGTATTAGTATTGTGGCGCTAACATGATTCATTGGTCAAAGAACAGTATAACCACAGAGATGCTGTAGGCTATATATATCTTCTTCATTCTCCTTGTTAGTCAAAAGGAACTGCAACAAATAGCATTAGATAAGTAAAAACAACTTTTTAGCTTCCCTGTTGACTTCTTTGCTTTTTAAGTACTTCTATTTGACATCAATATTGGCATACATTAGCCATATCCTCAGTTGGCCTCAAATGTGGCAGTATAGTAGGCGTACGTCTGTCCTGGGCAGAAGGCTCGCCTGGGAACACGACCCTGCTCTGTCTGTTAGACCATGTGTATGCTGCTGCTTAATGAGCCATGAGTCAAAGCTATGATCCAAGCACAAATAATTCATGAGAAGCTTAGCGTTTGGAGCTACAGAGCTAAAAGGGAAGCAAGCTTAAGTGCCGTGAGGGAGGGCTGTGCTAGGAATTCCCTGTTGCCTACACACTGGCGTAGTATAGTTTGTACAGTGTGTGTATGTGGTTATTTGGAGATAGTGTTACTACGGCTATGCAGGCACAGTGGGAGTGTTAGAACGGCATATCACAGCCATGCAATGGGACCATAGTATGTAGAAACAGAGATGGAGATAGAGTGAGAGAAGATTGTTCTGACAGCCGAGAAATCCCATACTGTGTTTGTGCTGACCAAGACAAATGTCAATAAAAAAAAAAGAGAATACGGAATGGCTCAACTTGGTCTGTGACTTGGAAAAAGGAAATTAACTA
>KN502431.1:9220-20549 GCA_000787155.1 Scartelaos histophorus | reverse complement strand
CATTTCAGAACATGTTTGTACAGTTCTGCCCTCGATTCCATTCAAAATGCAAATTTCACTTAATTTCAATTAATCTTGCAGCCCATGTTTTTTGTATATTTTCATAAATGTCTATAGGTCTTCAATTCCCAGATTTCAACCTTTGTTTGGTAAAAAATATTTTTTCAGAGGCATCATTGTACTATAGAAGTAATAATTTGATAGTCGGCTGCAGCCTTACGTAGCCTACAGCAAAAACATGACTATTGTACTATATCGGTTTAAATTTTAAATGCCTAAAGTTGAGAGAAATCACTTTCCTCTGCCTCCACTGCTTTTTATCTATCTATTTTAAAAGTTGAAAATCTAAAACATGACATACATTCTTCATTGCATTTCATTTCATTTGCAGTGTGACCCAGTGACCATGTAACGCCTGTCAAAACATGCGTGTATATTTACTCATTACTGTCTTACTCTTTATGATCAAATACAACAACTTCAGAACAATCCAGAGAAAATGCACTGGGTCTGCATCTTGGACACATCTTTCAAACTCAAACCCAAATACCACACGAGTCTATAGCTCCTCTGCTGCACTGGGACTGTCCCCTGGTGGAGCGGGGTGGGCCGTCTGAAGGGGGCTGAACAGGGATAATCTGTCTGGTATGTGTGTGTAGGGTTGAACCAGGCTCTGCACAGTGGTTAAACATGTCACGACCAAAACCAGGCGACAGCAAAAGCAACCATAAGATCTTACTGTTTATCTCCCTTTGCTGCAGATGCTTCACAATGAAAACTGTATTACCTGCTTCACTGCTTTGCCTTATTAGTGTGGTCAAATAAATAGACCTAACACCAAGTGAAATGGAAGAAACAATCATGTCATTCAACTATCACTTGGTTTGTTCACTTTAAAGCTGAACAAAAATGTATTTCTGCCAACTATTTGTTTCTTTTTAGGTACAATTAAAAGTCCTATACCCTTTATTATTAGTCTATTTTCCCAAAGGTCAAATTGCACTTTAAACTTAATAAATGTACTACTGAATTTGAGGAATAACATTTAAAATAAGTTCACAAAAAACATAACTCGAGCAAAACCTGAAAAACTGCACAGTCCCAAAGTTGTTTATCACATTTTGTGGATAAGAGTGTATTCAGTGAAGGTTATGTACACAGTTCGCATTAATCTCTAGGCAGGTTGACATATTTTACTGTACACAATGTTAAGTAATGATACAATCTGCGAATTTGTTATGAGAACATTTAAGGACTTCAGCGGGTCAGACGATGGTTTTATTTCAGCAATATCTGTCTGTGTTTGGACTACAAATATAAGGCAATAGGTATCTGAAAATGAGTCTATACGTGCTAATCACAAACTGTGTAAAAAAATGAACAAAAAAGGAGTGTGACGTCATCCATAGTGAAGGATGCTCATGAGGTTAGCAGTTATAGGAGTGAATTTAGAACCAGCTCTTTTTTTTTAGCAATATTAATTTATTTATGCACAAAATAGGATCACGTAGAGCAGGTTAAAAAAATATATTTCAAGACTAAAAGGACAAGGCTCTGCAGCAGTTACAGAGAAAGGGGTGACAACTTTTCAAACTCGTCGATGGAGCCGGAAACACCCCCATGCTCATTTCCTATTTTAAAACGCAGCAGCTAGCGGGTTAGCAATGTCCATTTATATATAAAGACTATGGTACTAACAGGCCAATTAATCCCACAGTGATCCTTATTGAGACATTTGCTGAGCACAGTGGAGCAGAGGACGGTAATAAGAGCCGCACGAGGGGAAAGGTTAAGCCAGTTAAATGAAGCGGGTCAAAGTTCAAAATCGTGGGCCATGTGTGTTTAACCTGGATCTGACTAATTTACAAGCGCTCGGGTTAACTGTGACAAAAATGATTAGGAAAAAAAAAAATCACGCTATTATTAATGAGATATGTATTACAGATATGTTTTACAGCATTCTAATCCCATAATACTGAAATATCATCATGAAAAACATTAAAGAGCACTATTATTGCATTATAAAACCTGAAAACCAATGGGTGATTATGCTTTAGTGAGACTAGTATGTGGATCTAAAAGGTCTGGAATAAATTAAGACAAACGAAGACCCTTTAAACCAGCAGATCACAATTTGAACGCCTTATAACCTGAGTTCTGGAGGGGCAAGTGTCGTCAAATATTCAACAATGGTTTTATAAGTGAAAGTGCACCGACTCCACAAAGTCTTCGAGGAAGTCAGGCGGATATCCCCAGAACAAAGCTGCATGGGCACAGCCGGTCATGTGATCACCAGACCAGGAAGTGCACAGTCAGGCAAAGTGTACAGGGAAGAGCCATGTGGGAAAAAGCTCATTAAATACACAGCGGCGTCATGGCAACGGACAGGGGCGGATAAACAAGGGAAGTGATAGATAAGGAGAGCAAAGAGGGACACATGTTTTATGCTCTGGTAATGTTAGAGATTTGTTACATAATAGTTGCTCATGTTTTAAAGGTGTCCTCTGTGTGGTTTTGCTTTGCCTAGAACACTTTTTGACTCGCGGGCCACAATCAGCCCTAAAATTTGATGGAAGGGCCGGATCAGGAGCAGATGCAAACTGTTTGGATAATAATAACATGGGATATGTAGAAAAGGTGTGCGTTAATTCAACTGAAAATCATTACAAATCCTTTTATACTAAATATCTGTCTTTGCCGTGGTGGTTACAGTTTATTGAAATGACTCTTAAAATACTGACACATTTAAAAACGTATTATTAACTTATTATTTTTAATTACTAACAGTTATTATTTTAAAGCACTGAAAGATCTGTTATCCTTCAGGTTATTATCATCATCACTCTCCTCCTGACTGTCTTTATTTCAAAAACAGTAGGAGATGCAGATGCTCGTCCTGCTCCTTCTATTTTTTATAGTTTTAAATTCTATTCCCCAATGCTAAAACTCAACTTTCAATTGGGCGGGCCGTAGTTTGCCCACCTCTGGCCTAGAATGTTCCACGGTGCAGCATTTATTCATCTATCTACATGGAGACAAGCAGGTCACACCACCAGGCCAAGTTACGGGTCACATCTGTAGAGCGGCATGTTTTTAAAAAGTAATTGTGGAAAAAAAATTGCTATAAGTGCGACAAACTTTATCATATGGAGCCAAACTGGTAAAATGTAATTACATGGATTATAATTAGGTGATTAGGGAAATTGCTAAGATGGAGAATTGATTCTTATAAACATTCACATTCACAAATCGCATTTAAATGACACAAAACTTCCTTCAAGCAATAATGTTTGTATAATAATAATCACATTTTGTGCAACAATGTAATTAAATCTTCCATTAAAGTTTATCAAATCAAATTAGTTTCTATTCCAAGTCTCGACGCTTGATGAATAAAAATAAAGTATCTTGGAAGAAGATTTCTCCCTTTCCACAGCACTGGTTACTAAAATAAACAGGCTGCACTTAAAAGCAGATAATAACATAATAATAATGATTGAATGGTTTCTCGACACAGTGTGACATACCTTCTGCTCCAATGGACACCAGTTTGACTCCTTTACTGGCGATGAAGTCGAGGGCTTTATTTACGTTTGAAATCTTGTGAACTCTCATCTTTCCTCGTTCTGGTTTGGCCAAGCGCTCGCCTAAAAGAACAAATTGTTAAAAAATGGTTAAAAAAGGTCCTATATTACACAAAGTTTACTCTTGTTTACTCCACAAAAATATAACTGGAGTTGCACTTTGTTTGATTCACACATGTCAGAGTAATCCTTTATCATTAGACTGTCACCACCTCCAACGTGTAATGCCCGAGAGGACGAGATCACAAATATAAGTGGTCGAAGTGAACTTCCTCCTCTGCAGGGTGGCTGGGCGCTGCTTTAGAGATAGGGTGAGGAGCTCGGAGTAGAGCCGCTGCTCCTCCATGTCGAGAGGAGTCAGCTGAGGTGGCTCAGGCATCTGGTCCGGATGCCTCCTGGGCACCTCCCTCGGGAGGTGTTCCGGGCATGTCCCACCAGGAGGAGGCCCAGGGGAAGACACTGGAAGGACTATGTCTCCCGGCTGGCCTGGGAACGCCTCGAGCTGGAGGAAGTGGCCGGGGTGAGGGAAGTCTGGGAGTCCCTGCTTAGACTGCTGCCCCCACGACCCGGCCCCGGATAAGCGGAAGAAGATGAATGAATGGATGGCATCTCCAACAGTCAAAATGATCTGTTCCACCTTGTGATGACATGTTTACATTACATTTAGTTCAGTCGTGATGGGAAATTGCAGCGCTGAAATTATCCAAATTGTTCTAGTGACAGTGTATGGAGTTTAAAAACACAGTTAAGCACTTCCTGTGTCACCACATGACATCACAAGGTGGTACTGAGGGCTTAAGAATCTGTACAAAATACATTTGGAATCTCTGTTTTTGTTTGGGAAGAGAACGCAGCCTAAATATGCAGGATCTTTGTGTTAAATGTGTGAATGAAACAAAACACAACACCAGGTCTGTTTTTGATGAGAAAACACATTATAACATAGACTAACTGCCCTTAACCTATGTACTTAAAACAGTTCCCTCTTCAAATCAAAATAAAGATCATAACTTTAACAGGAATCATAATACAATTGTGATCTGGCTTCAAGAAAATCATGCAATACCATAAATACATTTTTTGTCAGAATGATGTGAGTCCTGACCTGAGATGACCTCCAGCAGCAGCATGAGTTTGAGTCCATCCCGGAAGTCCTCCTCGATGTTTTCGATCTGTGTCCCGGTTTTCCTCAAGTGAGAGTTACACCACGCTGTGAATGTCTACGAGAGAGGAGAAGAAAACGTCAAATGAGTGAAAGGATGTTCAATTAATGCAAGTTATTACAATTATGTGCACAGTCTGTTCAAGAGCCCATGTTACATTATTTTTAGACCTGTTATAATGATGTTTCCTCATCAAAAACATACCTGGAACACAAAACTCTGTTCCAAATTGTGATGTAATGTGGTAATACAGGAAGTGCTTCATTGTCTTTTTAAATTCCATACACATTCAATAAAATAATTTGGATAACTTCAGCCTTGAAATTGCAAATGTCGACTAAACAAAAGGTAAAAGGTGCCATGACTATACGACATAACAACATGGAGCAGAGCGTTTTGAGCTTTGGGGATTTAAACAGACTCATAATAAAGGATTACTCAAACATGTGTGAATGAAATAAAAAACAACCCCAGGTATATTTTGGCTGAGGTTACATCATTCTAAAATGGTTTAAACCTCACGAGAGTCAATTTCGTGTAATAGAAGAACCTTTAAGGACACAAACAAACACACACATTAATCCCTGATCAAGCACTGCAGGTCCAAGCTTCAAGTGAATCATAATAACAGCCTTGAGGAAACGGTGCAATGCCAGTAAAGCAAGCCAAGATACTAATTTAAGTTTATCTGCACCAAGCTGTTTTGTAGTTTGTTTTTCATCCGTATGGAGCGCTTACTAGAGCTGGAAATCACAGAGCTCCTCATATTTCATTACAATACAAGATTCATAGCTCAGAAAACGATATTATCATGTAATGGTGATAATCCATATATTGCACATAATACTCTGTCATATATTGTTGCTTTTAAGAACCTAATTTTTTTTCTTCTGCAAAGTTAATATGAAATACAACGTTTCCTTCCACTAAATAAGCAACATATTTGTATGGCAGTCACATGCAGCAGTCCATGATAATGATACTGTAAACCAATATATTTTAGTTGCGCTTAGGCCAGTCTAGTGTTAGTTACAAATAAAAATGAACAACGCAACTAAGTTCTCTCTTTTTTTTAAGTTGAAGTTGAAATCAAATGGAAAAAACACATTTATTTATTTCTGTGAACCAAAAACAATGTGTTTCAATTGGAAGAATATCTAATATGGATTCCTCTTCTTGTATTTACAGAACTGGATTTCCAATTTGATCGACACTCCTGCCAAAGTCAAATCTGATGGCCAATGTTTCCAAATGTGTCCAGCCAATTCGTGAAGACAACAAAATACACACATCACAAATACGTTCAGTAAAATACAATCTGTGTGCCATATTTCCAAGAATCATTGAGGCTAAAGGTCCTATATTACACAAATTTACTCTTGTGAGCTTTATGTGATGTTATAATGTTGTTCTCTCCTCAAAAAAATACCCAGAACTTTTTTTTCATGCACACATATCTGAGTAATCCTGCATTATTAGTCTGTCTAAATCTGCAAGCTCAAAATGCTCTGTTCCACCTTGTGATGTCGTACAGTGGAGGTTTTCAAGTTAACAGCGACCTTTGACCTTTAATCAAATACAGATGCTTGAACACATCCAAATTATTATCATGAAGTTTCACATGAAGTTTAAAAACACAGTGGAACTCTTTCCTGTACTCAGCGTAAATATGCAGGAAATGTGTAAATGAAACAAAACACAACTCCAGGTATATTTTTGATGAGGAAACATTATAACAGATCAGAAAAAAGTGTAGAATGGGCCGTTATAAACTGTTTCCCAAAGTATTGTTCCAGAAGTAATCCATTTTCAACTCGACTACATTGTGCGGTAAACTGCTGCCATTTTCAATACTGCATACAAGCAACTTCACCAACAACAATTTTACTGTCAAACTGGTTTCCTTCTTTATAGTTCTATTGTATTATTAGCCAAATCTGGGCTCTTGATGCTAACCAGCTAGCCCACCCTTTCCACAGGCCCGACAGTGGATCTTTGTGCATTGAGTACAGTAGGTGTCGTGGGCTCTGGATTGTCTGGTATTGCTGGCATGCTAACGGGCTAATGGAAAACATGTGTCGCTGCCGGATCTGAGACGCCCAACAGGAGCTGGCACTAACTGTCCATCCACCACAGAGTCCATTATGAACACCTTTTTACGAGATCCTGCTCTCATTACATCCACGGACGGCGTAGAGGCAGACGTAGTTTGAAAGAAAGCCATACTTGTTAGAAAGTAGTAGTAGTAGTAGGAGTAGTAGTAGTAGTAGGAGTAGTAGGAGTTGGAGTAGTAGTAGTAGTACT
This sequence comes from Scartelaos histophorus, assembly GCA_000787155.1. Taxonomy (NCBI): domain Eukaryota; kingdom Metazoa; phylum Chordata; class Actinopteri; order Gobiiformes; family Gobiidae; genus Scartelaos; species Scartelaos histophorus. Next base: position 13,498 of record KN502431.1, on the reverse strand, counting down.
AGGAGTAGTAGGAGGAGGAGGAAGAGGAGGAGTAGGAGTAGGAGGAGTAGTAGTAGTAGTAGTAGTAGTAGTAGTAGTAGTAGGTGAACCAACTAACTTTTGGTTGGGGGTCTGTCCCTACTTCTATGAATCATTTCTTTCATTTCTTTGCCTGCAATGTTGCACAGTACGACATTAAACAGCTTTACTTTTATTAAACTAAATGTGGTTTTACAGACATTCTGACTGTGAGCAGGGTCACCTCTCCACAGATCTGACCTGTAACTCGGTCTGGTTTGGTCTCCATGAAGATAGAAAGGTTAAACTGTGAAACATTCCAGACAAAGCAATAACATCTCTTTGGACCATGGATGCATTCCTTCTTAACTGGCTTAAGCCTATCTGGATGGCCTCTATAAAAGTTTTAAAATGGGTGGACGATGATGGAAAAACAAAGTACAACTAAGACACTAAAGACAATAGAAAAACAGAAAAAAAATCATTATTATTGGATAAAAAGGTATGGAGAAAATACAGTTGATAATTCAAATTTTGGTAGTTAACGTTTACACAACCAATATGAGGTTCTATTGGGTTTATATTAGGTTTATTCAAGGGTTTCAGCTTCCACATGCGACTTTTGAAGCTTTTTCCCATTCAATTTCAGTTTAAATTGTTAATTACTATGGCAACGGTCATTCTGAAACCCACAGAGCCAGACTCACACATCACATATTCAGTATACTGCATGAGAAGTGTGTAATTTGCTAATGCTGTCCATGATTGTAGCAGTTTTTTTCCACTTTTCCACTACAGAGAAATGAAACCACTTCAGAGTTCACCATCGGCTGTGACTATTTGTAGCTTCTTTATGACGTCAGCCTGAACTGCAGTAGTGTGAGGCTAGCGTGACCATTAATAATCCTGTTGCCGTTCCTCAGATGTGTGCAGGAGTCGTGGACTGTGGTGGAGAGATTTGAGGGGAAAATTAGTGATTATAAGAGTTTTATCTAAACCAGTGAAGATTTATGGGCTCTTTAAAGAGAGGTTGGCAGCACACACCCTCCGCCTTTCAGAAACTGTTGAAATGTTGCTCTGATTTTAGTGAATGTATGCACCAATCTAGATCAATAATACATGAGAGCCTAGCCAAAACGCTTTACAGAGTAGAGACGGTGCACTGACTGTGTTTAAATGCACTCAAAATCATTTATAGTTAGATTTCTGGAGTTGTCCTAGCATTAAAATGACATGTAAAATGCTACATCTGATTTGAGTAATCTGATTTCTTTCTGGTTAGGCTTCTCATATTGCAGATTTTAGAGTTTGCATGTATTTTTAATAATCTGATAACTCCAGAAATCCGATAAGCGCCTCACTTTGTGCGCGTAAACACAGCCAGTCAACAGCAGGTTTAATGAAAATGAGAGGTCTAAAATACTGAACTAAATGTAGAAGTTAAATGAGAATAGATATGACAGTACTGTAAAGGAAGTGGTTCTGCTATACTGTTAAAACTACCGCTACTATGACTACTTCTTCTTCTGGTTAAATGGTGTAGAAGTGACGTGAATAGCAGCAGAGACAGTACACAGATCCCTCCCGTGCATACTCATAATACTTACGTCTGGGTGATGTGTGTGAGTGTGGTCTTGACTCTATAATGTAACTCTGACATATAAATACTTGGAGTGTATGGTTCTGTTATGGCTCTGCATGCTCAAGGTTGTGTGTCACATGGGACATAAAGCAGTGCAGAGAGACATATGTTTTCAGTGAATAACATTAACATTTACTTTCACCTGCGCAGTGCAACTCTAACTACACCAGACAACTCAAATCGCATCTCAACAAAACCTGGAAAATTAAATTAGGAAAATTTGGGAAACACTATCATACCAAACTCATGACTAAAATGAAAATCAATTGGCAAAGGAGACGAACAAAGTATTAAACCGGGACTATACCAGTTCTACATTGTAAGGTTACAGAAATTATTGGATTGGGTTTCTATCAGAACTAGTATAAAATCACATGATAATATTAATTAATTGTGTTTAAAAATATAGGTATTCTATAGTTTAATTTCCATTGTAATAAAATAAGTATTGAATTTGAAGCCTTTTTAATCAGCTTTGAAATAGATCACAACATTTTAGTATTGTGATTATATATAGATTTAGAACTTTTAGGGCTTTCAATTTATGAATTAGGAGCAACTTCCTGAATTAAACAAGTCTGTACTGATTAAAAGCCCCATCTCATACCAGCACACCTCATTCATTATAAAAACTTGTGGATTATAGGGATGTAGTCTTATTTAATGTATGTGGGTCTAGACGTCGGCTTTATCTGGCCTCCTGCTGCTCCTCTCACCACGGGTCAGACTAGGCAAGGCTCAGTGTCTCCTGGCAACCACTTGTAGATCACATGACCATCAGGAGCGTCACATGACCATCAGGAGCGTCACATGACCATCAGGAGCGTCACATGACCATCAGGAGCGTCACATGACCACAGTATCATTCATATGCCCTCCCTGGACCTCACATGACTTTTTTGGCTAAGGCTTTTAAGGGATCATTGAGTCTGTTTACTAGGTTATAAACAAGATAAGTTGCAGTTTTATGAGTCTAACGGACAAAAATACTCCAGTTTATTACTCTGAAATCCTCCTCCCACACGTCATATTTTTACTAACAGAGAACTGGATATAGACATCTCAATTAAAAAAATATTTAATGTTGTATTTTCTTTGTTTAGTTTCAGACACACATACAATCTACTCAAATTCACGTCAAACATGAAGCTGTTATTTTAAAAAAGGACTTAAGGTCGATAAAAGATTTATAGAGCTGTCCTTGATCTCAGTCTCACATGAAACACGATCCACTTGAGTTATCTTAAGTACACAATCCACTTGACACATGGTTAAGTGAGTAGGCTACATGTTACTAACAGAGAGGCACAAGTGCACAAGATGATTTGACAAATGTGGTACAGAAATGTAAAATCCATTTTCTACCATAAAATTTATGTTTTTTCCTCATATTTAATGTTTTTTTTTGTTAAGTTAAAGAGTGTTAGTAGTATTTGTAATCTGTAGTTGATTTGTAATAGTTCCTTTAGTGTTGCAAGTCTATTTCTGTATTATCATCATCATTCGTTGCATTTTGCACAGCTGATTTAATGATGCAACATATTTATCTGATGAACAGTGTCTGAAGCATGTGAAGTATGTATTGTACAGCGTGAGTCAGGGAAAGGCTGTTGCATAAATATGCTCGATAAATGATGACGAGTTATTGTTTCAAAACACCACATGAACAAATGTTTCCTTATAAGGATGTATTAGGTTTAAGAGCATTAGTGCAGACTGCCAAACCACAAATCACACCAACTCACTTATGCTTTGACATATTGTTGTCTATGAACAATAGATGAAATAGTTTGAAAATAACATCATAAAAAAATAAAGTCACAGGAGTATTGTAAAGCCATAGATGGACTTTTTATGTATGTGCAACACAAGAAGAACAAAAACATTTATCCAACAATCTGTTATCACAGACGATTAAAAGATTTTCAGTGTTCACTGCACAATATATGCGCTCAAAAACAAACTAGAGTTTGATACCAAGGCAAAGGCTTGATAGTCATTACAAATTAACACAACACAAAATAATATAATATAATAAATTATAGCAGTTCTAAAGTAGATCAAAACCATTCTAAAATAATTTAGGAAAGGTCAGATTCTGCCCTATATACACACATATCTGTATGTGTATCTTTTTCTTTTAAAGCATTTTGAGAATCAGTTTGTATCAGTTTATACTTTTACTGATAGTAGCCCAATAGCACAGACTTCTGTACACTAAAGTAATTCATGCAGTGACTTCAGAAGTCAACTTTGTAACAAATGTGCAAACAGTTAATTTACTACATCCCCAAACATTTACTGCTCTTGATTTACTGCTATCCTATCTCCTATCTATCTCTGTTTCTAACCCTTGTATCTGAATGCCCATGCAGTTTACAGGGTTCTTCTTGGTTCTTGTGGCTCTTGTATGATGATCTATGTGTGACCAACTTGTCCGTGTTATTACATACAGTATGTGCTGTGAATCTGTGCAGGCTGCTGTCTCTGCAGAGGCCACAGCAACAGCCACAAACAGCCCTCCGAAATCTGAAATCTGTTTGAGATTAGCACCGTTTAAAAATACCGCAGATTTCAGCCGTGCAAAGGGAAATCAAACAGGAAGTAAAACTCGTAAATTTGCAGAGAACGTCTGTATT